>PVJD01014441.1:0-29145 GCA_004026545.1 Mormoops blainvillei
ATACCAGCAAGATAGAGAAAATATATTCTGTGATCTAGCTAAGCAGATAGACATTATATGTGGTGAGAGAACAAAGGAGGATGGACATAATGGGAAAGCAATTGATTAAAAGTCAAAATGAAGTAGTGATACTCCTCAACTTACATACCCTTCTCTGTATTTCCAGAACATTGACAGCTAAGCTTGTTCTCCCAGGCAGGAGCATATACTCATGCTCTCTTAGTTGATTGCTGACTTTTATTGGCAAAACACAGACATGTATTAAAATAGTAAGCCATAACTAGGGAGAGCTATTTGAGTAGGAATATATTAACAATGGGGAATAAATAATTTCAGACAATATTTCAAACTACAGAAGAAGTAATTTTGGAAGGATTCCTTCTGTGTCTTGATTTATTCATTTATTAATATAAACAACACTTATCTGTCACCTATTATTGCAGACATAATTATTCCTACCTTTAGACTTGGAACCTAATAATTATAATGCACTACAACGAAGGATCAAATAGCATTTTATATAAAATGCAGTTGGAGCACAGATTTCTCTCCATAATAGTCAGGGACTATATGTCTCGGAATTTACTTGGTGAATACAAATTCTACCCTCAAGCCAGAAAGGAGTATGAGATAATGTAAAATAAATGAGGATAATTAAATAAGAGGAAAGGTGGGTTGGCTTTTTTAATCAACATACATAAAACTCAACATTTTATGATTACAGGATTTGAGTCCTTTCAGATTTATTATCACATGGACAATCACATTAACTATTATTAAGAACCAATTTTTGTTAAGGATAGAGACACCATTTTATCAGGGAAACAAAATGTAAAGCCAAAGTGCAATTAAAAATTCAGTTTAGATAAACAGATTTGAATGAGAAATAGGGTAATTTAAAGATGACTCTAATCTAATCTGACTGTCAGGCTCTAGCTAGACATGGGGGTGGGGTAGAGTCATGGGACTAGTGAAAATGTCTCACTTTCTAACAGGTTAGAACTAGGTCAAGAAATTTTCGCTGAAGAAGTGGGAGTATACAACCTATATTATCTAACTAATAATACTGCACTCAGATATCTACTTATTGTGTTCGGCTCTCACATTTCTCCAAGATATTAAAAGATATTGAATTTCTCACAAAGATAAAATGATAAACAATGGTTAGAAGGGATTCATGGTCTGAATGTAAACAAAACAAAAAAAAATAGACTGTTTCCTACCACATGAGTAAATTCCCCTTTGTCCTACTCTTTTCTTTCAAAATGTACTTTTTTCATTTGTAGTACTCTAAAAATTATCATTCACTATTCATTTTTAATACAAATTAATTTAGAAACTCCTATCCACTTACATTTCCTAACCTTCGTACCATATTTAATTCTTCTATAGAATTTGTTGCATTATAGAATTTGTATAAACATGTTATTTGTTTATATTTTATTGTTGTCTTTTTCATTAAAATTTAAACTCACAAGAAAGGGATTTTTGGTTTTATTCACATCTCTGTTTAATTCACATATCTAAATAAATATGTGTTGAATGAAAAAAAAAACATAATATTTTGAATGGATTGAGGGAATAAATACATTAATTTAAGCATCATTATTTAACATTGGTTTTCACTTGTAGAAGGCTAGTTCTATAACAATAGGAAGTGTTCTTATTGTTTCATTTATTATTATTTAATGAATATATTGGAAACTTGGAAATATTATAGATGATATTTTCATTATAAAATGAATGAATAAGAGTTTAAAAATCTAATGTGCTTTAACATCTTGTTAGGACTTGAAAAATATTATGCATTTCTAAAAGACTGTGAGATTTTGAGGTTCATACCGTTATGCCCTACAGCCTGGGGTAGAATTTCTGACACAGAATGGAGGGGAGGTGATTCTCTACTCCTCAACATCCCAGTTTTAGAACGGTGCAGTTTTTGTAATCTGAGAATTTAGAGGTAATCTTTCCTGACAGAGTAATTTTTGTACATTTGGCATGATCAGAAGAAAGACTGGTGGGAGACTTGAAAAATAAGTATTGAACCTCCTCCAGGGTGAAGATTCTTAAGTCAACTGCTTCCCAGTGACAGATAACATGCTATGAGGGACATCCAAAAATAAACTGGGACAACATTTTTTTTGTTGTTGTTGGAGGACATGTTATCTTTCTACAGCTATATAGTATCAGGTAAGGACAGCTGTAACTGTTAGAACCTAGAGGATACTTGGATTACTAATCAAATAGGCTCTGAGAAAGTTCAAGGGACTTAAATGAAATGGAAATTTTTATTAAGTATAACAAGCAAAAATTTATAAAACATAAGTTTGAAGGCATATGGTGGAAAGATTAAGCAAAAATACTTGTCCATGTAACACAAGAAAGCAATTTGCATACCATGAAGAATTCTCTGTCAACTTAAATTGACACTTTCACAAAATTCCAGAAAGTATCCTATATATTTTCCAGAGAGAACTACATCAGTGTCTCATGATGCTATCAAACCCAGAAGGGTCCGGACCAAATACATTTGTTTTGCTTCTACCCCAAAATGCAGACCTATTTCAACTATTTTCCTTTAAAGTTATCAACACCAAACCAGTCAGCAAATGTAAAAATCATTTTTGCCTCCTTTTACTTTCCAGTTTCTCACATGTGCTATTTCAGAAAGATCTTACATTCTACTACATATTTGCAATTAAATATTCTCCCCAGTCAATTTGGTTACTTTCTTTCCAGCAGTCTACTGAAAGGTTAATAAGAATAACAATAATTTTACAATAGTTAATATATATTGAGAGCTTATTTTGCATTCAAAGCTTTACGTAAAACACATCATTAATGGCACAGCAAGTCAATGGACCTTAAGTTTACAAAAATGGAAAACTGAAGCTCTGAATTTTTTTTTTAAATGTTCATAGTTGCAATCAGTAAAAATTATAGAGAGACTTCTGTGAGGCAGTCTGGTTCTTCACGCAAACTATGAACAACATCACTATATCAATAAAGATGTCAAAAATATATTTAAAATTTACCATTGTTCCTCACATTTGGGATGTATAGTTTTCATTATGAAGACATCTGGTTAATTTAAGGACACTGAGAATCTAAAGGGAATAGGTCAGGAGGAAAGGCCAGGATACTGAGCTGCTGCTTTGAGACAGCTTCTGCTAACGGTTACTCTGAAGGTCCTTTGTTTTCATTCTGCATTTATATAACATACAGAGAGATCCTCTGCTTCCCAATGACACCGCCACGCTCTCTTATCTAGATTACAGGCATACCTTATTTTACTGTGCTCCGTTTTATCATGCTTCGCAGATCTTTTTTTTTTTTTAACAAATCGAATATTCGTGGCAACCCTGTGTCGAGCACATCTTTCAGTGGCATTTTTCCAATAGCATTTGCTTACTTTGTGTCTCCATGTCACATTTTGCTAATTCCTGTAATATTTCAAATTTTTCATTATTGTTATATTTGTTATGGTGATCTGTGATCAGTGATCTCTGATGTTGCTATTGTAATTGTTTGGAGCACAAGGAACCACACCCATATAAGACTGCAAACTTCATGGATAATGTTATGTGTGTTCTGACTGCTCCGCCAACTGACCTTTATACTGTCTCTCTCCCTGTTCTTGGGCCTCCCTGTTCTTTGAGACATGCCAATGCTGAAATGTGGCCGATTAATAATCCTACAATGCCTCTAAGTGTTCACATGAAAGGAAGAGTCACATGTCTACTTTTGGTGAAGATGCTTTGAAGGTTGTTAAAATGACAACAAAGGACTTAAGAGTATTCTATAAACTTAGTTGATACAGCAGAGACAGGTTTTGAGAGTACTAACTCCAACTTTGAAAGAAGTACTTTTGTTGGTAAATGCTATTAAATAGCCTCACTTGCTACAGAGAAATTGTTCATGCTAGGAAGACTCAATTGATGGGGCAAATTTCATGATTTTCTTATTTTAAGGGATTTCCCCGACCACCTAACCTTCAGTAAGCATCGCCTTGATCAGTCAGCAGCCATCAACACTGAGGCAAGACCCTCCACCAGCAAAACAATTTAAACTTCCTGAAGGCTCAGGTTAACATTTTTCAGCAATAAAGTACTTAATTACTCTATTTACATTTTTTTAGACATAATACTATTGCACACTAAACTGACCTCAGTATAGTGTAAATGAAACTTTTATAAACACTGGGAAACGAAGATATTTTGTGACTCATTTTATTGTGAAACCTGACTTATTACCATGGTCTGGAACCATACTCACAATGTCTCCAAGGTATGACTGTACACCATTGGTAGTGTGGCGTGGAAGGGATTCATCAGTCGTCATCTTGACCACCAGACACCAACACAAGGCTTCTGGAGATCAGAAGTCTAGTTAGCGGAGGAAAAACTAAAGAAGTAGCTTAAAAACCACATGAAATTGTTGAATAGTCATATTACGCAAAACTTCTTAATTAATTCCTATGTGAAACCTAAAGTAGTTTAAGCAATTATATATTCACCTTTTTTCTGATTTCAAGTAATTTAATTTCTTTTTACATTTTCAGAAGTTTTTTTTAATTGTTGATCAACCACAGTTGTCTCCATTTTCTCCACACCGCAGTCCCCTGCCCCACCCATCTCCACCTCCCATACTCAATCCTACCCCCCATTGGCTTTGTCCATGGGTCCTTTATACATGTTCCTTGATGACCCTTTCCCTTCTTTCCCCTGTTATCCCCCTCCCCTTCCACTCTGGTTAGCGTCAGTTTGTTCTTTATTTCAATGTCTCTGGCTATATTTTGCTTGCTTGTTTGTTTTCTTGATTAGGGTCCACTTATAGGTGAGATCATATTGTATTTTTCTTTCACTACCTGGCTTATTTCACTTCGCATAGTGCTCTCCAGTTCCATCCACTCTGTCACGAAAGGTAGGAGCTCCTTCTTTCTTTCTGCTACATAGTATTCCATTGGATGTGTCAAAAAAAATGGCAATTTGAATATTATTCTACTTCTTGTTTGAACTTCCATAGAATATAATAGGCATGTGCTGTTACAATGAAAGAATATTTTCAGAAAGTATATTTATTTTATAATAATGAAATAATTTATTAGAAATACAAAAAATAATTATTTTTTTCTGTTCTTTATGATCAATGTTCAAGGACCCAAGTACCTATAAGTACCAATAAGAAATTATATGATAAATAAAAAAGAAACAAAATAGAAAGGAAAAAGAGTAAAAAAGAAGAAAAAATAAATTATTTACACTATAAATTATATTGCTGTGATCACATCAATTAATATAAAAAAGTTAAACAGAGAATATCACCTTCCCAACCCATACACACTAAGACATCATCATACTCAGAAACTTTTGAGGAATTATAAAATCTGTAGCAAAAACACAATTTTGGTTCTACAGGAATAATTGGACATCATTCAAATATGCCACTATTTGAAATTTCTGAATCATATACCTCTTTGCCAGCAGTTTACCATATTTCCATATGCTGCTAGATCATTGACTACCATCTTATTTGAAAAAACAAAATTCTGTCCACTGCTATCCAAATGATTCTTGTTTGAAATATTTTAATTCAGAGTCCATCATTCCTTTGTGAATTTTTCACAGCATCAAATCAGGGTATTCAGTCTAATGTACTTTCAATACATAAGTAAACCAAAATGAATGGGCAGTGAATTAATATGGGAGTATGTGAAAAAAGTTCATTATTACAAAAAGAAAATTGTTTTAAGTGTATTTAAATAATACATTCTGGTAATTTGTCAGTAAAAGTGATGGTTTATTTACTTATACTGTCTTTTCTAATTTATAATATAATATGAAGCAAATAGAATATCTGGGAGTAAATTATATCCTCTGAAAATGGACTTATGAATAAAACAGTTTTCATAACTTTACAACATATTATATAACATTTGCATGGCTTTATTAAAAACACTTTGTGCAGTTGAGAAGAGAATTAGAAAAAAATTGAAAACATAACATCAGTTAGCCTAAAAATATTCTTTGTTTTATTTTCACAGAATACTCAGTTAAAAAAAAAATCTCTGTGTGCTGTATAATAATTAAGGTGCTGATTATAGTGGAAAATTAAGAAGTCTTTTAAAAATTCAGTACTCATTTAAAACTCAGTTCTTTGCTATTTCATTCACTTAGCTTTGTGCTTGCATAGTCTTTACTTATTATTGTGTAAAAACTAACAAAATTAACAATCTGAACCCAGTACCTTAGCTTGTCTCACATTTATCAGTACCAAATCTTGATTCTGGAAAATTTATCATGTCTGTAATTACATATTATATATTATTTATATATCATATATAGTGTCATATATGTGTTCCATGGTAGAAGGATACATTTTTGCAGTTTTTAGTATTTTCAAATATAGCAGAAAAATACAATCTAAAATAATCTACAAATCAACAGCAGAGGGCACCCACTTCCTGCTCTGAAGTAAAGCTGAAATAATTTCCTTCGTACATTCTTCTGTAATTGTATATTGCTTTGTCAGTGTATTTAGAAAAGAAAAAGGGAATAAAATGTACTTTTTTCCCCACATGCAGAAACTGAACTGAGGAATATTTGAAGTGGAATTAGTTATGAAAGAAAATTAAATAAAAAATACATAAAAAATCTGTCTTCCGATCTATATCTCCATCAATCTGTCATCTATCAATAAGTTATCCATTAATCATCTTTTATCTATATGTATAACTGTACCTATAAACATTTATGTTTATCACAATTAATATTTACCTTCTGTGTATAATCATTAACAATCTTTATAATTATGCAGCATAACTGAATAAAGATAGCTTTCTTTAATTTTGATAATTACACTTCTCTGTTCAACACAGCTAAAGCTGTGTGTGCACATGTATGTGTGTCTGTGTGTGTGAGAGACAGGAGCACAGAGAGGATTTTGAAGACATAAATAATTTTGATGTCAAGATTAACACTGGACTTTGAACATATTGAAAAGAACATAACCTTCAATGAAAATAAAGACTTTTCAGCAAACCATTAAAATCGAGATTTAGAATTTAGTATGAAATTTGATAAGGATTTTTGCATTTATTTTAGCTTTAAATAACTGCCCTTGTCCATATTATATTTTATTTTTTATTTATCTAATAAAGAACAGGAGTGAGTGTTATTAACCTGCCAACCATAGGGCTTATATCATATGAATCATTTCATGTCTTATGGTTTTGAAATTTGCTGTTATCTTTTTGTAATAAATTTGTACCTTAATTGGTGAATGCAAAGAATATTATTTTAATAAATATTTAATAAAAATATTTTTATCTACTTGTAAGACTTGAGAGTAATGTATATTCATCAGAAGATAAATAAAAGTATTTAATATTCTTTGTTTACAACAGAGCTTACAGAAAATAATAATGAGTATATAACTTGTGACCTTCACATATTTTCAGTTTTAGCAAAAATGAATAAGTCATCCTCTAATATTTTTATGTTTCATGTTGATTTTTTAAATAAAGAAAATAAATTCACCATTAGTGATGGCCATAGATAATATGTAATTGAAAATATGAATATCGAGACTGGTTTTCCTTAAAGTTTAAATTTAAAAGTGAGTGTTATAGGTAATATACAGGGTCAGGCAGAAATAACACCACTGAGTGTGGTTGGTAGGGTACGTGAATGTCCCACACAAGGTGGACAGAAATTTGCACATTTTGCCTAAAATGTCATATGTGTGCTTGAGTGTGATAGTGTTATGTTACAGAATCACATGCTTTTGATTTTGTAATAAAATAATTTTTGTAATAAAAAAGGGATATCATTTGTGCTAGACCTTGTATTTAATCTAGAATGCTTTGAATTCTAAAGAATTAAATAAATTCAACGATCTCTGAAGAACAACAAAGATTGGCCTTAACTAAAAATTTATTCAAATACCTTTTTTTATTTTGAAATTAATCTTTGAATTTAATTCCATGGGAAAATTAGAGAAGCAAAATATCCACAAATTTAATTAGGAATGAATAGTTAAATATCTAGTTAATATTGTACACCCAAATTCTCTTACACTCATTTCCACTGATTTTTTAGTATGTTGAGCATTTTAACTTTTAAAAATAGTGTTTATGACTAATAAGTGTCACATTTCTTAGTTATTATTATGATAAGAGCAGTTATGGTTTCCCTTTGCTTAAAATTAAAATATTGATTATTAAGTGATATTGTCACTTTTAAACATATAATTTATGACCCAAACATCTGAAACATTCAGAAATTTAATAACATATTAATTCATTCTATTTATAATGCTAAAAATATACTGACTAGTCAATCAAAACATAAGTGGAAATATGTTTTAGAAGTAAATAAGTGAAAGATTTAGTATTTGGATTATGTACTTTTATTAATAGAGATTTGTTAATAAGATAAAAAATAATTTGTATTGGTTATGAAATATCTAGTTATTTTAAAGATGTTGGTAAGAACACTTAAGGCATAATTGTAGGTACCATATTTTCAGCTCATGTTATACTTTCAGAAGTCAATTTCATTATCTGAATAATGAACAAATTCACATATTCAAATAAAAATTAATATTACTTTTGTACTACTGCTCACAAAATCCTTCTTACTTATTAAACTCAATAAACTAAAATATTTGATAAATGTGTTATTATTTCTCATATATAAACAATAGAAGGAATCAAGGAATAAACCCAAGTTTTCTGAAAATTTAGTTTTGAACTTTAGTCATTGTATAGAAAAATTATTTCCTGTACATTAAAATTAGGATATACAGTTAGATGTGTTTAGGTAGAACATGAGCTTAATTTAGTAAGCAAAAAGTATAAGCACAAGTGTGATTTTTTTCTTCAACAATTTTAAACATTTTGGGGTTATAATTGATAACTCTTTTATGTGTTTATTTTGCTATATATTTTCTGTAGAGCTCTACCTTTCTAAATATCTTTCATTATTATCATTTATCCCCATATTTTCAAAGCTCTTATTTTACACATATTGTATTCCAATCCCCTGAACAGTGTCATAGGCTTAGTATGAAAGTGTGTTTAGTATTCATAGCAATACTTGTAAAGTAATGGTGTTATTTTTCTTGTTTATAGATATTATATTTTCCTTCCCTGATTTATTCTTTGTTTTACTCTTTTCTTTATTTAAAATAAAGTTGCTTTTAATCATAGAGGTTTTGGCAATGGTTTACAATGCAAATGAGTCTATTCAAATTGTCAGCAGTCTTACCAATCAATGCAGATGGGCACATGATTGATCTAGTTATTGCAATCAGTATAGATTTTGAACAAAGCATCAGCTGTGCCACAATCTATTTGGCCCTAGAAACTGCATCTTTTTTCTAGGTCCTACCTTTTAGAAAGGGAGGTGTTGGATTGAATACAAATTCACAAAAAAAGTCATTTAATCAATAGAGCAGAAGGCGATGAATGACAAGTAAACCTGTGGGGACAGAAGCAAGCCAACTGCTCTTTAATGACAGTAAACATGAAACAAAAAAATTGCAATTTTTTAACAAAAACAATTCTATCTTAGAATAAAATAATTTAGTTAATTAGGAAAACATAGCAAAGTCCAAATAAATATAGTCAGTATATGGTAAGAATTAACAATACAAGATGTTTGAATAATAGGTGTAAACTTTTATTTCTATGTTTAGCTCTATGTTTTACCATCCTTTGTGTCTTCCAGGTTTTTCTGTTTCTGTTAAGGGTTCAATCACAGAATGAAAACTTGAACTACATTCAGTGTATTTTCTTTCTTTTGCCTCTCCCATTCAATTTATCTGTCATCATTACTTAAATACTACATTTACCACCACCCCTTGAAAGACATTATATTAATAAAATTTTACACAGTATCTCATTTAATTCTCCAAAGTCTATGAGGTAATTAATTCTTGGTTTCAGATGAGAAAAATAAAATTTAAGGTCACATAGGGAATAAATAAAAAGCAAGGCCCCGAACGCCAGCCGATACGCCTCAGACAGTTTTAAATATTATATAATACTTTACTAGCGGGGTTCTATCACAAAGCTCTCTTCTATCTATTGGTACTCCTCCATTCTTTTTGTTTGTTTGTTTTCTTTCAGAAGTTGTTTCTCTATCTCTGGCTTTACTCCTGTAATCCATCCTGGTAAATTCTGTGGGGACCACCTTTCTATAACATAGTTTTGTTCAAAACATTTTAAGAATTGTTTTTCCATATTGAGCAGAGTCAAATGTGTTTCAGGAGCTACCTTTAATCAGCTCAATTCTGACTTGACCACGTACATCCTGAGACTACATAAACAAAGCAGAACCATTCACCCTTCCCCAGATTTGACCTATTTTTTAAAACCTTCATAGCTTTGTTCAATCAAAGTCTTCATTTTGGAAGATCTCTGCCATTTACTTTAGTTTGTAAAAATACTGTGTATCCTCTAAGTCCCATGCCAAATGCGCTATCTCATCTATAAAACATGCCAAAAATCTCCCAGAGACATGTTTCTTTCATGTTTATATATACCATGTATATAATCACATGTATCTATATATAATCTATATAATATGTATCATCCATATTTCAACACATATAACTATCTTTTCTAATGTTTTTATCAGTATAGTCATCATAAATGCATATTTATTATCATCTAAAAGTAATTATGCAGCTTTCAAAAAAACACACAATTTTCATGAAACTCTAATTTACCTTCTCATCAATAGTAAATGCTCCTTACTTATAATATAGCTTTTCCATTGGCAGATTTTGTTTTCTCATTTCTCTATTTCCAGCACCTAACATAGATTAACAATAGGAGGCCTGCCCAGAAAGTATCCAACCATGTAATATGAAAAATAGAAACATTTATTGAAGAGGATACAAGATACAAGAAACATCATACATAGAACAATGACACCTCAACCCCCTTCAAAGTAGGCATCTCGATACCTCGCACAGTTTTTCCAGCAAGCTTCCACTGTTCAAAACACTCTGCAAAATCCTTTGTTGGAATTGCCATCGGCTGCCCTGTCATATTTTCCTGAATCTCATTGATTGTTTGAAATCTCTTTCAAAGGTGGCTTTAGTGTTGAGAAAAGACAGAAGTAGCAAGATGCCAAATCTAGGCTGTAGTGGGGCTGAGTCACCCTGCTGATTTGATGTTTTGCCAAAAAAATTCTGCATGAGACATGATGCACGAGAGGGAGAATTGTCATGATGAAGCTGCCAATCACCAGTTGCCCATAGCTGCAGCTGTTTTCATCATATTGCATCTCTCGACTGATGAAAAACATTGAGGTAGTTGTCCTCATCATTGTTTGGCTGGGAGGGGTGTATTCGTGATGGACAATACCTTCCCAATCAAAAAACACATTTTAAAGATTAAATTAAAAAACAAAAACAGAAAAAAGAACAGCTAACATGGTGTTGACCTAGCTGGGATTTTGCCTCTCCTTCTTCAGGTTTGGTAAATCAGGCAGCTTCCACTGGGGTGAATGGGTCTTCGTTTCTGGATCATAGCCATAGACTCAAGATTCATCCCCTTTTATGGCCTTCTTTAGAAAGTGTAGTTCATTGGTAGTGATTTGAATAAAGTCATTGACAACTGCAGCACAATGTTCCTTCTACTCTATTCTGGTGGCAGAAGCCATGGACCAAATTTTACCACAACATATTTTATGCCAAGATCCTGCATCAAAATCTTGGACACAGTAGTTTTTGGAATCCCGAGATCAGCTTCTAGTTCCTGTACTGTCAAATCGCCAATCTTTGCTGGTTGCAGCCTGTGAATGTTCAACATTCTCAGGTGTTCTGCTTGTTGCAGGCCTTCCAGAATATGGATCACTTTCAACAGATTCTTGACCACCTTTGAAGCATTTGTGCCACACTATTATTTGTACTGCATCGTCCCTGAAAGCCTTCTGAATCATCAGAACAGTTTCCACGGAGGAATGTTCAAGATCAATGCAAAATTTGATGCAGATTCATTGTTTTACTTGCTCAGTCATTTTGAATGCAATAGTCACACAGAACACATGCTCACTCAGTGGCATCTACTGCCCCCACTGATTAGTAGAGTGAACACGTGCACATTCCAGTCCACTCTCTGTAGCAACCAGGTTACATCAATATCACGCAAACCATTCTCATCATATTAACAATTGCTGGACCTTTTCCAGACAGACCTCATATTATACATTTTAATATTTTCTGTTACTATATTATAATCACTTTGATTTAAATAATAGTATAATGGTTTACTCAACCCTTTGGTATCCACAACATCAAATGCAATATCAAAATAATGTTTATATTTTAGTAATTTTTACATGCTTAGAGCAAATGGTAGCTAATAAAACTATTGATAATCACAAAAAATTAAATATAACTTTCTATAGTTAAAAAATCAGTTTTTATTATAAGAAGATAAATATGGGAGTAATATTCTATAATTAATATCTAAATCAAGTACTCTCTCGTAAGACATTTAAATATATTTTTTAATTGGGTTTAAGTTATAGCAAACACTTTTATAATGGTTTAAAATGAATAATTCTTTATCAATATGATTTAGAACAGTGGAGAACAAAACAAAAAGTGGGTATCTAATCTAGAGTTTGAAATAAAACAACCAAAATAAATCCTCTATCATTTATATTCCACACCAGTTATTATATAATAAGGTTTCAATTAAGAAAAATTCTTCATATAAATAAGTTTAAAGTAGTTTGAGTTGACTTATAATTATTGGATAATAAGTATCAAAATATTGACAAAGTTTTTAATAGCTCTACTTTTCAGGAAATGTTGGAAACTTTATTTACTGCCTTCCTTTAAGTTTTGATGTTAGATAGTTTAGTCAAAATAATTTCATAAGTTATCATTATAATAGTGAATATTTTTTTCTATAAGCTCATACATACTATAAACTAAAAAATAATTGGGCATTGTCAAACTTTCACTTCATTTCAGGCATATAAAATGGGCTTTCACATGAATAATGAAATAATTTTAATAAGTGGACAATGACTTTTGAATTAGAAAAGAGTACATATTAAAACACCAAATAACCAATCAGTATTGTGTACTCTAAATAAAATCCTTGAAAGTATCTATAAGGATTTAATAATCATAAGATAAAAAAGAGTTTGACTTTGACTTGGTTGCCAAGCCCATCTTTCATAATGCCATTTGAGTTCCTTGAGCAGTAAAACCACAAACAACTGAAAATTTTGGATTTTCAATTAACTCAAGTGTATATACACTTTAGACTTTAGTTATTCTTAAATTAGATATATAAATGATTTTTAATATTATAATGGAAATAAGTAAGAAGTCTAGCTTTTAATTTTATTTTCAATAATTGTTAAGCAATGTTTTGAACTCATTTAATTTATCAAATATTAAATGTGACTTCATTTCATACACATGTTTAAATTTTCACTTACTCCATTTTTTATTGGGTAGTCTGTTACTATGTCTTTATAGTCAAGTAAAATAATGACAATACCCCAGGATCTTTGTGTAGACATAATATAAAATAATATTTATTGAATACTTAATGTGTGCCAGTCATGAAACCATGTGCCTCAAATATAATATCACATCTTAAAAGCAAACCAATTAAGTAAATGTTACTGCTTTACCTATGTGGTTGTTTCGATAAGTTCATTTATCTACTATTAAAATGTTTATAAGTGAGAGAAATGAAATTTGAACCCACGTTTGTTTGCATTTAAACATGAGGATAGTCAACATGCTACAACCTGGTTACCTAAGAAGCTCAAATAAAATATGATTAATAAATGCTTAATGTGTTTGTGCTTATCTAAACCAGGTGTCAGCCAGCTCTGGACTATGGGCCAAATCCTGTTCACTGCTTGTTTTCATAAATAAAATTTTATTCAAACACATCTCTGCCCATTATTAACATATTGCCTGTGGCTGCTTTCCCAGTACATTGGCAGAGTTGAGTAGTTACAACACAAAGCCAAAAATAATTACTTTACAAAAAATAGTTTGCCATCCCTGATATAAACTCTATTGTGTTGTATAAGCTTCTGTGTACAAAAGGACTTGGAAACATTTTTTTAGAAGATTTTATTTATTTATTATTTTTAGACAGAGGGGAAGGGAAGGAGAAAGGGAGAGAAACATCAATGTGTGGTTGCCTCTGGCACTGCCCCACCACTGAGGACCTGACCTGCAACCCAGTCATGTGCCTTGACTGGGAATCGAACCCTTTAGTTCGCAGGCTGGTACTCAATCCACTGAGCCACAGCAGCCAGGGTAGAACTTGGCGACTTCATGTCTACAAGACAAAATGCTTTCCCAGTGTGAATAATGGCCTCCCAGAATGTCTGCATCCTAAACCTTTGAATGCATCTATGTTACTTGTATGGCAAAAGAGACATTGAAGATGTTAGAATCTTGCGATGGCGGAAATTATCCTGGATTATTCAGGCAGCACTTTAAGGTAATATTAGCAAAGGTCATCCTAAGACAGAAGCATAAGATCAGAATGGGCCATAGGAGATGTGACAACAGACGCAGATGTTTTATGTGAAGGCTTTGAAGATGGAGAAAGGAGCCACGGCCAGGGAACAGAGGTAGTATCTAGAAAAAGTGAGGAAATGGGTTCCCTCTGGAGCCTCAAGAAGGTACCAGCCCAGCTGATCCCTTGAGTTTTGCTCAAAAAGATTTCAGACATCTAGCCTCCAGAACTACAAGAGAATAAATTTGTGTGGTTTTAATTCACCAAGTTTCTGGCAATTTGTTATAGCAGCAATGGGATACATACATCCTGTGACTGAGGCCGAAATCTTTTGAATTTGTAAGACATTTCTTTTGTAAGATATTTCTTAAACTTTTGAAAATCAATGATTCCTCCGATCAATATGATGAGAGCAATTGGCATTCTCCTCCAAAACTTCTGAACATGTATATCTGTAAAAAATTTTGTATTCAATTTCATAGGTTAACATATCCCAGTTTTACTCATTTAGGGATTTCTTAGAGTCCAAAGGGCTTCAGATGCTATGCCCATAGTTGGATTGGTTACTGCTATCCAGTGAATCATGAAATATAATTCTCTATTTATTTCTCTGTCAATATATATTGATGTTGTTTATCTGATTTTCTATCTCCTGACTCTAGATGGAAAAAAACAAAAAGCGAAAAACATGAGAATATGGGATTAGTCTCTTTTGTCCAGTAGTCAATATGTAGGGCCCAGCATGTAGATATTTAATAAATCTTTGGTGAAATCTTAGGTTAGTGTGCAAATATGGAAGTGTTTCAGGTTTCCATGTGTACACTTGGAGGATCCCTAGAAACTTATTAAGAAGGAAATTAGCTAATTTTCTTTGCATTTCACAAAGATAACATTGACAGTAGTGTAGAGTAGAAACAAATTAAAAACACAATAGTGAAATATTAAAAATATATGTGAAGATAAATTTTAAAATTGTTAGTATTTTAAGCAACACAAACTTAGTTATTTGGTTACCATAGCATTTTTATTTTAAACTTCATCTCTGCAAAAGTGCCTCAGAGTGAGATTCCCAGACAATACTAATAAAAATTTGATCTGGGAAGATTTTAAAAGGGTTCCTTACACAAAAAATATTTGCAATAAGGTCTCCAAATCTGTATTTTAAAACCTTACCACATTACTTTCTTATGTTTCTTTTTTAATACAATTTATATTTTAACAGTATTTTTTGTTCATAGCAAAATTGGATCAAAACCATGTAGATGGTTTCTCTATATTCCTAGGCCCCATACCAGGCTATTTTTATAAGCAGGAAGATTTGAGAAATGATGCTATAATGCACGTTCCCCTTCTTGTCCAACACCTTTCTAATTATTAGCCACCAAGAAACAACATTAAAAGTAATCATTATGCTAAGTGAAATAAACCACTCAAAGAAAGACAAACACCATATAATCTCTGATATAGGGGCTTTAATGAAGAAAATAAACTGACAAACAAAATAAAACCAGAGACATGGACACAAGGAACAGACTGACAGCTGTCAGAGGAGAGAAGGGTGGGAGGGACTGGAAGAGATTAGCCAAAGTAGATACATGCATATGCAAATCTCATGGACACAGACAACAATGTGGTGACAGTAGGGGGGCGGGGCTTGTTGGAGGGGGAAAGAGGGAAAAATGGAGGACATCTGTAATAGTGTCAACAATTATTAAATAATGGTAATCATTATGTATTTCTTGTACCCCTTAGAAAAATGTTTTCCAAATTTATCAGAGCATATGACTTACTGGGAAAAATATTACAAATACAGAATTATTACAAATACAGGATCACAATCCCATTTTGAGAAATTTTGATGCGATGAATTTGAAGTAGAGCCAAGAAATAAGAAATGTGAATAAAAATCTTAGGAATTTATAATGGCCCAGAAGCTTGGGGAATCCTACTCTAACTGGCATTTTTTTTAATGATACAATTGGTATATATAACTACATCCCTCATTGTGACTTGACATTGATAACATACACAGAAAGGCATGTCTTTGTTAAGTTTTACAACCATAATGGCTAAACATTTTCAACTATAGTACCATTTCTAAGTAACAAATTCTTTAATTTCCTACTAAACAGTGACTGAATGTGAATCTTTTTTTTTATTATTGTATACATACACATGCACATACAAATGTATTTTTTTCATTGAGGCTTTATTCTTTTTTTTTCAATGACAATATTTTTAAAAATTATGTTAAATCATTAGCCTCTCTCAACTCAGTATGAAAAAGCTCCAGATCCTATTTAAAATAAATGGAAATTGCCATATAAAATGCAAAGTAGGTAGCACATAAAAACATCCATGTATATTCAGTGTTAGCAATTGGCCATAAACATATCATATTGTGGTCAACTGTAATGATTAGAAGTAGCATCTACATGTAACATCTCTCATAGTTTGATAAAATACTGGAAATCACCTTAAGCTTCTCTGAAAATAAAATTTTGATGAGATATTTGGAATATTGCATTTTAAAAAATGCACAAGTGTAATGTAAGGCAACTGTCCTACATGTTGCCCTCTGAGATATATATACATGGAGGTCTGCACAGTCCCTACTTGCCAGAGACAAGCTAAATTGTTGGTGATTTCATTGCTCCAGGGACTGAAAGGGTGATCTTGTAGTTTGCCTCCAGTGACAGGTGCTATCCCTTTATTATAATTTGAACCCCTGGGTGCTAAAACATTCATGAGTTTTCTATTAGTAAATCTGCATACTCTCCCAGTCATGTTTATTCATAATCCTGTGATGAGTTGCAGACAAGCTCACAGAGAACCTAAGGCTTTGGCACTTTATTCTACTACCCTCGCCCACAAACAAAAAAGACTAGGCTGATTTGTACTTACATTCTAAAAATTCATTAAATATCTTCATGTTAGTATTTTGGGTCTTTAGAAATTAAATATGTTGTGAATTGTTGTACTTACTAATGGAATTTTTTTTAGCAATTAGTGCTTAGAGAATATGAAAAGTATGTATTAAAGTGTTTTTAAAATGCATGCACACAAGAGGGCATCATAGCTTTTATTCAAAGCTTTTTTGACAAATTTGCTTTTGAGGTGAGTTTTATTTTTTAAAACTTTTTCTTTGTATTTTTTACTCCTGTTCGCTTTGATATTTATAAAAGATGTATAAACAATAATATTCATTCAGGATATTAAACAAACAAAAATATTATAATTAAGTGAGAAAATTAAAGCAAATAAGCCATTTTAGTGACTTCCTTATTAGCATCTTAGATGTCTTCATATTTTTTACCTTTTTCACCTACCTCAAGACAACCTCTATATATTTTTCTATGTTCTTTTTTAACATAATGAATAAATTGTTCCCTTGAATACTCTTGATTTTTTTAAACCTCATTTGTACCCCAGTTATACAGGGTAAATTCCCCTCCATGTAAAAGAGCTCTAGTTGATGGATTTCTTTCAGAAAACCATCATCGAATGTGAAAGGTAGAGGGCTCACATTCAGATTTCCAGGAGCTCACTTTGCACTTGGGAGGAAATGGGAATACATATGAGCACAATTCACTGTGGTGAGTACAGCGACCAAAGTGCTGCTGAAACTCCTCAGCTGTGTCCCTATGAGCTGTGGGGAGTGGGGTGATAGGGACAAATGGTTAAAGCTGAGCAAGATGTAAGGAAAAGTTCAAGGTTAATCAGGCACTATGGCAAGCCTTCTTAATTTTGTAATTACTTTAAAATAAAATAATGAGTTCATATATAAGAACAGATAATTCAGATAAAGGAGAACTTATTCCCTTTATGTGGATTTTGTGAAAATGGTACAAAAATAAGTATAATAAAATAAAAAGCTAGCCCTGACCGGTGTGTTTCAGTTGGTTGGGCGCTGTCCTGCAAAACAGAAGTTCATCTATCTGATTCCTGGTCAGGCACGTACCTATGTTTTGGGTTTGGTCCCCATGTGGGGTACAGGTGAGAGGCAACTGATGGATGTTTCTCTCTGACATCCATGTTTCTTTCCCTCTTTCACCCTCTCTTCCCGTCTCTCTAAATATTAATAAGTTAACTTTTTTAAGTGATAGAAAAAATTATGAAATCATACAATTTTATTACATTTTTCAAAGTTTTTACAAGATGTGATTGGAATATTTAAACATTCAAACTCCTAGGTGATTATATCCTCAGCATGAAATAAAAAGTATTTATTGTAACAGTCGAAAGGCATATGGGATAATGTGAGTAGTGGAACAGCTATATAAGGGTGACATATTCTTAGAAAAAAGTTCAAGTAGACCAATAAATTATAATAAGTTTTTGTCAAGGAAAAGATAAATCTATTTTTAAAAATACCTCAATAACAATTCACCTAGGGATTCTTTTCTAATCACTTTTAACTTGACATTTTTCCTCTTATAGAATGTTGTACCTATTTTATAATCCTGATCTTATATTTTTATTTTTTCTATTAAGTGATAAGCTTCATGGAGTACTGATTGATGAATGAATCTTCCACAGTGTTTAGGTCAATGCTTTTAACAGAAGAGGGGTTCAATGAATATACATGATGCTTAACTTGAAAAGTATCAACAGACATTAATATGAGAATTAAAAGATTTAAAATTATGAATTTCAATATGCTTCGAGAAGTATTGCAATCCCAGTTTTCTTATTAATTAGCTTTAATACCTTAATTAAAAAATTTAACATTCCTATGCCTCACTTTACTCACTTCTTCTGTAAAATAATGGAGTTGAACTTGTCAATAACAAATTTTTTCATTTAACTTGTTTCGGGCACTGGGATAGGGCATTTGTATACATTATATAATTTACCCTTTATAAAAACCCTCATGAGATGGTGTGACAATTATCCACATTTTTTTTTCCAGCAGCCCTGGACTTACTTGAACTATAGGGTCAAGTAACTTGCTACACGCATCAGAAAGCTCCATTTGTAATGTCTTTCCATTTCTGAAATTCTGTAGCTATCTGTCTGCCTCTCTCTCTCTCTGTCTCTCTTTCTGTATAAATATATACAGAGTAGTAAACCTACTTTTGCCCACCCCTGTATCCCTGTAAGTGTGTATGTGTGTGTGGGGTGTATATATATATATACAGACTCTAATATATACACCCATCACCTATATCACACACACACACGCACACACACACACTATATATATATATATAAATCACCTCTAATTTTCAATAAAAGGTAATCCAATTGTCCTGCAAAATGTCTCTCCTCTTCTCTGGATATGATATTCTTTCTTTTTTTAATTTTGGAAAAAGAGACATGCATTTCTCCTTAAAATATCAACTATCTGAGGTTCAACTAGCCTATAATTTAAAAAAAAGAAAAAAACTTTAATTATTTAGACTAAGAAAATTGGATAGAATAAGTATTTATAAATAATCTCTACCTTGGACTAGCAATTTCTTTATCTTAAAGATTCTTTTTCTGTTATCTTTGAGGGGACAACAAGAGAATCTCCTCACTGATTCATTTTGTAAAGTCTGAGCCATTGCCCTTCACAAGGGGGAAAAAAGATGTATTAAAAAAAGCCATGAACACTATTCAAATTCATTGTCTCTTCCAGGTGTGGGTAATTGAGTTGCCTCAAGATCAATATGAAACTGCCTAGGATACAGAAAGTCGATAGCTACTTCCAAAGTCAGCTCTGTCTAGTTTAGGTGTCTATAAAGCAAAACTTCCAGCTGCTGCTTAGCAAAAAATCTAAATCTGCATACCAAAACTATGAATCGAATTCCATAAAACAGGAGCTCCCTAAGTATCTTACTTTATCATGAAGAACAGTGAGACCTCGTTGAGCAAATAATTTTATTTGATATTTTCTGGACCTTGCCGTGACACTGAATGAGCCACTTATTCATTTTAGATATTCCATAAAAGTAATTTATTTGATCTTACTCTTACACTGGAAATATTTCATAATAACATATCCTTTATTAACGAAAAGTTGGGGTTGAATGTGGTAAAAACATATCCTCTCTCCCCAAAGAAAACATTTAATTTTGTGAAACTAACTTACCAGAAAGCACTGATCATTTTTGGGAGTGAAAGACATGACCACCTTCCTCAACAAAAGGGTTTCCTTAGTATGCCAAACAAAGAACTCCATTTTGAAATTAGTTGTTGAAATTTGCAACCCTTACTTTAATCCCAAACCTCCTTCCCTGGGGACTTGTTGCTAATTACCACTGCAACCCCACATTGTGCTGTGTGGGAGTGGCAACACCAGAAGGGCTTATTCTATCAACTTCCAGACCCTGCATTCACAGAACAAATCAATTCCACACAGCCCAGTTGAGTCTTTACAGAAGGCAAAGAAACCAAAATAAACAACAGACACAATAGAATATCGTGCAGTAACAGTATAATATTTTGCACTAACATTCTCTACCATACTCTCTGAAACCCACAGGCTGATCTTTCTCAAATTCCTCACCTGCACTTACATGATATTGGCAATATATGTGTGTGTGTGTGTGTGTGTGTGTGTGTGTGTGTGTGTGTGTGTTTTAAAGAGGCTCTGAGAGACACAGGAATTCTTGAGTACCAGTATCTTTCCATTTTCTATGGTTTTAAAGAATGACTGACAGAGGAATTTCCTCCTCATTCAGACTTTCCTCAAGTCTCCTCAAATTGCTCAGTCTGCACTACTGTGAGGGTTATTGTATAGGTCTCTGTGGGGTGATATGCGTGTTCACTACAGGGTGGAGTGGTGAGAAGACTGTTACAGGGAACAGACTGGCAGCTGTCAGAGGGGAGGGGCTAGCTGAAAACAGTGAAGGAATTAAGAAAAAAAAAAAAAAGGAAGGAAAGAAAGAAAGAAAAAACCTCATAGACACAGACAATGGTATGGTGATTACCAGACGGAAAGGGTGTGGGGGTGGGGGGGAACATAGGAAAGGGTAAAGGGAGGATAAATGGTGGTGGAGGGAGTCTTGACTTGTGGTGGTGAACACATAATACAATATGCACATGAGGTAGTATAGAATTATACACCCAAAACCTATATAATTATATTAACCAATATCACCCCAATAAATTCATTTTTTAAAAGAATAAATGTCCATTCGATGATCTTATAATTACTATGATTGTCTTTTTTTTTAATTAGGCAATTAAGGTCAATTAGTTCTTAACAATAAGCTGTATAAACAAAGCTTTCTGAAAGCTGAGGCACATTTTTATTTGATGTGTAGACTTGGGGAAAAAATAAAAAGGAACGACTATTTTATTCATTAAATTTTTCTTAACTCACTTCAAACATCTATCTCTGTTCCTCAGATTCAGAGCACATTATTTTCTACATGGTTTCTTCATTCGAGATATACTGCTTTGTTATTTTGAGTGCACTTTCTTATTTTTTAAGTTCATAGTAAGTTCCTACAACAGAGGACACAGATTTTATATATATAATTCCTCACTATCTCTACCCAGGTTTCTTGGGAATCATAAGTTATGGTGGAGAGCTGATGGCTTTGGCAACAGGCTTCACATTAAACCTTGGCTCCACACACAAGCTCATGATATTGGCAGCTGTGACATGCCTGAGTCTAGTTTCCTCATCTATGAAATTAGAAAACTAACTACCTCACAGGGTTGTTGTGAGGTCTGAAAATAATAACACTAACTAAATGCTTGGCTCAGTGCCTGAACAAAATAGGTGACGAATAACTGTTTTCAAATGAATATGATTAAAGGAATATGTCAAAATAGCATTTTGTGATTCCCGCTGCTTTTATACTATGTCTGTTCTTTAGTTGATGACTATGGTGATTTCTTTTTTTGTGTGCGAATTTAATATGTTAAAAGAAAATCAGATATATTTATTTTACACTTGCAGGCTTTTAATAGTTAAAACGTATTAGAGCACCTTTGTAATAAGGCTAACAGAACACTTTATCCACACTTTTATGCCTGCTTTATAGTGCAAAATAAATAACCAAAACCTTTTTTTTTTCTTTCTTTCTCTATTGGAGAGAATGAAGTCAAACGTGGATGATGGGGTATCTATTTTTGATTGCTATAAGTGCACCTACTATTTTAATTAAAACTAAAATTCTGAAAAATTGCTTTATTAGCTGGACTGAAATTTCTTTATGACATAATTAGTCTCCTGGGTTTCCTTTGTAATTAAAAGGAAAAAAAAAAACCTATGATGCTATGTTTTAAGAACTGCATTTCCAATGGAAATAAAATTGATCCTGTTATAAAGAATTTTAAAACATCAGAATGTACTAGGGCCATATATATGGCATATCAGTTATGGGATTGCCCATAACCACACCCCACACCCTGTTTAACAAATTTTACTCTAACACAGCTACTTCTGAGTTGATAGAATTACATATCCACATTATACTATAAACCTACTTAGTAACAAAATCATGTATATATATAGACTATTATGTAAACAAATACATGGAAAAGGCCAGTGAGCAAGAATAAATTCATAAGAAATCTTTTGTGTGATAGAACCATTAGTACATGAACAATGAAGAGACCTGCTGGAAACGGGTTTCTAGTTTTGTTTTGTGTTTCAGAACACCATTGGTTTTAGTGAGTCATAGCCCTAGCTACTAGAATGCCTTCTCTGAGAAACAATATGTTGTTTATTGGATTCCTGTGCACAGGTATTATCTCATCTAACTAGAGATAACTCAAGAAAATGTATGTCTTACACACAACATAGTATAACTAAAATAAACCCCATATTTGATTTTAGTGAGATACTTTCAGCAGACTGCTATTTTGATATAATAGAAATAATTAAACACATGTTGTTAAATAAAATGTAATGTATTATAATAACATATGGTCAGCACATGCATTTATGTTTCAAAACAAGAATTTAGAATAAAATTGTAATTATTCCCAATATTTTCTAATTCACATTCATTTTTAACTTAATTTTTAAAATTTAAATATTTAAAAATTTAAATTATTAGTTTTAATAAGTGTCTGCAAATATAAAGAGACCCATCTTCTGTAATATTATTCTTTATTCATATTTTCCTTTCTTTTCAACAACACAGAATACTCTGGAGTCTAAATTATCTTAATTAGATGCAATTAAAATAGATTGCTCTATCTGTTAATTAACAAACCTGGGATTTAGCAATACTGCAATATGCATCATGTTATCTCTTTTTTGGGAATTTGTTATATGTTTTACATTATTTATCTAAATCTCATTTACTATGAATTCCCTTGAATTGCAACCTACTCAGTGATTCCAGTCCATATTTCAGCAAAAAGCAAACAAGATCAATCACAGACTTTTCTTTTTCCCCAAATGAATGTTGGTTGACATTGCACCAAATTATCTGATTTAGAAGATGCTTTGGGAAAGTACTAAATGTAGGTATGGTGCATGTACCTGTTTTTAAAATATTGTTTGAATAAAACAATACCCAAAGACTTGGATAGCAATTTAGATAAGTGATCTGTCAGGAGCCTGTATTACGCCTTTTTAGTCTGGAACTTATAGATAATACACCTTTCCTCATCTTCCATTCATGTCACTGACCTGATAGAGGTCATATAGGATCCCGGACTCCAGCAACAGCAGGACTGCAATGGTGGCATTGAAGAATCATCTCATGGCAAATTTCACAGGCTAAGAATTGTATACCTTATAATTTTCTCTTTAATCTCTGCATTTGTGCTTCTTTATGGAACTTTCTCTGATTTGATTTATTCTGTTTATAGTGAAAACAGTTGAGCATTTCTAAAGCATACGATAAAATTCTTGCCTTGAAGCCATTAATTGACTTTTTAGTGAAATAACGGCTCCATGCACACAGCTCTTGGGGAATAGTATAGTATTTTCACTGATCTTGTTGCCACCTCTCTCTCATTGCCTGGATCCTTTTTACATTCTTCCCACAAAATTTATCTTCTTAAATACACCTTTCTTTCTGTCATCTCTCTCTTCAAAAACCTTCAGTCATTCTTCAGTGCCTAAAGCAGTTACTCTCCAGAGGAATTATAAAACCATGTAGACACCACACAATAATGGCACATAAACACCTTGCACAAACAGATACCTGTCCACTTTCCAAACATGTAAGGTGCTGTTAATCAAATATTAATTTAAAATGCTACTCAATTATTAAGTTTTTGAGATTATACATATTTCTCAATAATCTACCCTAATATTTTGAGTTTTTATTTTTTGCCAGTCAGCTTTAGGTAAAGTGGTCTAATTTATTCCTCACCCACAAACATGCATATACACACATACATTCAAACACTGACATACAACCACACAAGAATGAGACATGTAATTGCTGTCTTCAATTTGCAGCTGAAAAGGTGAAACAAGAGAAGTTAAATTACTTGCACAAAATCATATGTCTTATAAGGAACAAATTGGGGTTTGAACCCAGGTATTTCAACTCAGCTATAAATGTTTTTAATCACACACTTAGTAGAGTTACTATTTCCTGGGAGTTCATGCAACTTTTTGTTATTAGAAATATCCTTATACTTGAAAAGTTTGGAAGCTAAGACTATAAAAGAATTAAGCATTTAATTACCCTTAATATCATATTAAAATTATGCAACAATAATTTTCCAAATTGAGTTCCAAATGGTGTTATTTCAAATATTAATAAAGGTACAATAGAAAAGAGTTGTTTTATGGCCATTTAATTTTACAAAAAAATTCTTAAATATTTATCTCCACAGTGGAGAGTCACAATGTGTGTCTGTATATTATGCTCTCTGAAATTCAGAGAGAATAAAATGGTTCACCATTTCCTTATTTCAGGATTTTTGACATTAGTTTCAGAATAGTACATTTATTAATATTCTGTTAAATACTGTTGCACAGTAGAACGTTTTGGGGAAACAAGAATCCAAAAGATCAAGTTTCCAGTCTTACCGTCCCAAAGAACTCCAAATTTAACTTTGATCACACTTCAGTTTTACATCTGTGCCTTCCTTCACTGTACCAACCACTTGATATACTCTTCACTCCCCACTTAAAATTTAACATTGCTTAAGTTCCTGTTAACCTTCCACATTGTTCAGGAATATTTGATAAAGAGCTCTCCAACCCATGGGACTCTTGTTTTTCCTGAATTCAATATACAAGGAATTACACATTGCTTTCAGACATTTCTTGGAATTCTTCTTTCTACTTTATCATCTGAATCATAGTGTTAAGCTCTGTATGCAAGCATGAACTGCTTATACATTTTGTATAATTTAAAATCTTAGTCCAGTATTTTGCACATAGTAGGTACTCTAATATTTGATGTTGTAGTGGTGAATATAGTCTCTTTTGTCTGTATTAGTCAGTTTATGCTTGGGTCATATTGTCACAAACAGACACAGACCTCAATGGCTTTCAACAAAAAGGTTTGTCTCTCCTGGGTAAATAGTGATTCTACAACAGTTCATCATTATTTGGAGGTTGACTAAAGAAATAGGCCTTGTCTGGAGCACTGTGTGTGTTAGGGCTCAGGGAAGAGAAGTTATCAGAGCTAAGTGACAGATTTGAAAGCTTCTACTTCAAATTGACATATCACTACAGATCACATTCTGTGACCATTCTTGACATTAGTGAGATGATGAATACAATTATCTTTTAAGAAAAGAAAGGGAATATACAAAACAATACAACCTACCACAATAACATAATTTAGATCCTAAATGATTCCTCGTAATGTTTGTTTTAATACAAAAAAAAAAGTTGAATGAATGTATTTCCTCTATGATAAATGGTGCATATAAAAGCCAAAGACATAGATTCCCAAATTATTTCATTCAAAACATGGAAACTTATTGATGCAAAGGAATTTATACAGAGGCCATAATAATTTTGACCATAAGCTTTCTTTTGAGGCTAATCGGTCATTTAACAGTAGCCAATATTTATCCCTGCTTTGCATTCATTACTGTGATAGGTTGGGTATGGTGAAATTAAAATTTTGTATGTTAGTATCCATCTTCACATAAAGTATATGCTCCTGTATATATCTTTGGTAGAGTTAGTGGTGAGAACATTTATTCCAAAAATAAACAATAAATTGTTTGTGGTTTTAAGTAAAATATTTAAATTAAATTTTAATGAAACAGAACATTGATTAGTGGGGTAGTCATTCTGTGGAAAATCCACAACCACTGTTTCATAATGTGCAAACACACACATGTACACTGGCATACATATACATAACTATTCAAGATTTATTTGTGTGCTATATAAAACCTGAAAATTTACAGTAATATTACTTTGCAGTGATTTCCCTGGGAAAAAAATAATTAAGAACATTTAGAGAGGTGCCGAAGTAATGATACTGAAGGATGGTAAATATGTGGAATTTAGGTGTTCCTTTTACATACAGAGAAGGAAAATCATTTCCATATATAAGAGTATGGAAATAGTTACAAAAGTCAGTGCAGAGGAATTGCCATGGTCTGACACTGATCATCCAAAAGACTAATTAAAAAATACGGTAGGTGGAGAAGTGTGTTTAAAATAGTATGAGGATGCTGTTGGCATTTATTAAATCTCAGGGAAAATGCAAGTGCAATAGTTCAAGTATTCCTAGGTATTGCTTATTTGCTCACATTTTTAGAGAAATCACTATGAATTTTTAAATGTTAAAAATAGATGTTTGGATAACTTAAAAATTTAAAATTAGCCAATAGGTGGCTGTATGACATGCACATTATTGTACTTCAGGCATCTCATGAATGAAATGAAAATAATGATTTATTTTAAATTATTGTTAATACTAATGAGTTTAAGTAAATACTTAATAGTAGTCTAATCTATCCCTAGCATTATTAATATGACTTTTTATTTCAAACACATTCCAAAAGTAATTTTATAAAAATCATTTATGACCTGTCAATGTATTTCAAGTATAAAATCATGAAACACCTACCTTAAAAGAAAAACAATTTTTAGCCCTGGATGGTACAGCTCAGTGGATTGAGTGTTGTCCTGTGAACAAAACAGTCACTGGTTCCCAGTCAGGGCAGGTGCCTGAGTTGTGGGTCATGTCCCTAGTAGGGAATATGCGAGAGGCAACCACACATTAATATTTCTTTCCCTCTCTTTTTCCCTCCCTTCCCATGTCTTTAAAAATAAATAAATAAAATCTTTAAAAAATAAAAAAAATTAAATTTGAATAGACATTATCAATTGGATCATTATTTACCAGTATTTTGCACACTGATATCTTGTTTCTTATGACTTTCTGAAAATAAAGTTACTGTTAAAACTAGATGTAAAATATTTTATTTTAAAATTATTAAGCATTTAGATTATACAATGGGTATATAAATATTAGACATAAATTCCTCTGCACTAAATCCAGTTTATTTTTTGACATAATACATATTCAGAAATGTCTCAAGAATAAATGCTACTAAAATATGTCAGAGGTGTAATGATCTCTCGAAAATTTTACTAATAAAGGTGAAAATAGTACATGCTTAATTTTCTAAAATCAAAGTTTTGCTTTGAGCTCTGAATTCAATGTCACCAGCATTTTTCTGATTTCATTTGTCTTGCTGCCTGAAGTCTTGACTTTAGTGATGGAAATCAAACCCAATTGGACATGACAACCAACTTGATAAGAGTGTAAACCAATCTAAAAATGTGAAAAAAAGAATCTTGACATTTTTGTTGTTTAATTGAATGATCTATAGTTTTCGGTTCGGGATTTTTTGTTTGTTTATTTTTGTTTTTGCTTCAAAGAAATTTCTACCTCCCCACATTTATTGAATATTTTTGAGTAGACATTTTTTTTCCCTTAAGCAAACATTTATAAGTTATTTGGAAACTTTTCCTTTGTCGTTTGTTGTTTCAATGTTTGTAGGGTACAAAATGTTCAAATTGGAACCTTTTAATGTTTAAATAAAAGCAGATCCAATAAATGATCGCTTTGTTTTCTGATTAATAACAGGGCTTTAAATGAAAGGGAAAATGCCACCTACATACCATTGTCTTTTGCCTACAGCCTAATCATTCACTTGTATTGTCTTTCTTGATTGATTTGTCATTTGGTGGCAGGTGAACTGTGTGCTTGAAGATCTTTTGTATAGATTTAATCAGGAGATGGGAATCACGTCTTCTTTTGGCACTAATAATTTATAATTATTTACTCTGGCTAGAACAGCTGACTCTCTTTAAGTTTCTGAAAAAGAAAAACTCTTTACATTTCTTTTAACTCTTCATGTCAGATCAATTTAAGTATGTAGTCATGGGGGAAGAACTGTCAGTTTGGAATAATGTGTATTGCATTATAAATTTTGAAAAGCAGAGTAAAATCATTTTCCTGTATGTGCTTAAATATATCTTACATAATTCTATGAATTTTAAAGTAAAAATCAGAAAGATGGTATGGAGATGTATATTGCTAAAGAATACTTGCCTTGATATACAGTATGAGTATAATACAATTTTAAATTATTCTAAAAACAATAAAAGAACATCACATATCATAGAATTATTTTATTTTTGTATTTTTTCCTTTTTTATTATTGCACAATTATAGTTGTCCCCATTCTTCTCCCCCGCCCTACCACCCCAACTCCCACATTCAGTCCTCCTC
>PVJD01014442.1:0-29111 GCA_004026545.1 Mormoops blainvillei
GGTGGGGGGTAGATAAGTCTGAGGACGGCGGACGGCCTGCGGTGGGGCCCTGGGTTCGAGGTCGCCCACCAGTGACCAGCTCTGTAGCTCAGGCAGGTCCTGGCCTCTCGGGTCTCAGTTTCCTTCCCGCGAGGATCGGGGGGCATCTTCGGGAATCCAGTCCTGGTGAGTCCTGGATGGGGAAGGGTGGGGAATGCAACTCGAGCTGCCCAGGAGGGGTCTCCCGGCTCCCGCAGCCAAGGTTTCTGCCCCGCGGTAGCGCAGGTTCCGGAGACGGGATCGCACCGGGGGAGTCGCGGCAGCCCAGCTCCGCGGGCCACTCTCCTGGGCTTCGGCGCGCTCGGGGCGCGGAGGAGAGAGAAGGCCGGACGGGCTCCGGGAGGAGGCGGCCTCCGGAAGGCGTGGCCCGCGGGGACGTGGCGGGACAGTTCTTTTCGCGGACCGGGAAACCGAGAGAGCAGCGGCGCCCTGGCCCTGAGGCGTGCGCTGGGGAGGTCCCAGTGAAATGACCCCTGTTTCAGGACCCACGCGGGGGCCACCGGCCGGCCGGTCCCACGCCCCAGCCCGCCGCTTTTCCAACAAAAGAATCGGAAAAACGCGGGGCACCCGCCTCCCGCCGAGAGTGCGGTCCCGGCCTCGCAACCCTGGGAGGGTTTTAGGGGGAAACACGCATCCCCAGGCCGCGGCAGGGGACGGGGGACAGACCCGTGGCCTTCCGACTCCCTGCCTGCCCCCGGGTGCTGGGCCCAGGACCGAGGCGAGGCCACACCTCCAGCAAACTTCTGTGATCTCCAACTCCTCCTCGGACCCCCTCTCTAGGCCGGGCCCTCCGCATCCCAGGACCCTGCGAATTTCTCTCACAGCCGTGGTCATGTCCGGTCCTTACTTTATTTAGTATTCAGTAAATTTTCAGTTCACTCATTATTATTTATTTTTGTCCGTTTGTTTGCAGCATGGCTCCCCCGCTGAAATGTAGGCTTCAGGAAGGAGAGCCCTTGTTCTGTCCTCTGTTGCATTCCCAGCTACTTCAACAAATGCTTCCGGAGGGCCTCCCCAGCCCCGCAGGGGTGGGGTATTGATTACAGCGGGAGCCAAGCCAAGTCCCTGTCTAGACATTCTGGAGAGGTCTTTGTGGAATGAAGGAAATCCAAACAGGGGGCTGTGGCTGGGTCATCTTGAATCAGACCACCTTGGTCGTCCGTCGCAGTTTGGACAGTGGGATCAGGGCAGACCTCTCAGATCCGGTGATTTAAATTAAAGCCCGCAAATAAACTGCGTGACAAGTGCTTGAGGGGAAACGCCGGACGCTATAAAGGCACTTAACTCTGACCTAGCCTCAGAGGGCAAGGAGCTGAGGTCTGAATTAGTGAAAGTCAAGACAATTGGACCCAGCCCCTTAAATTGCTCTTAGGAGCCTGGCCTGGGTAGGTGGTTTAGTGGGGGATTATCAGAGGCCTGGGAAGGCTTCCTGGAGGAAGTGGTGGTTCCACTGGGCTCCAAAGTTAAGAGTTCTCATCATTTAGGATAGCTTGACTGGGTGTGAGAATTATTTTGCAGGTGCACTGGAAATCACGTGGTCAAGTGGTTGAACCTTGTGGCCAGACAAGAGCGGCCCCTGCCCGGCCTAGCAAGCTCTGCTGGTAAGTGGGTCATTTCCAAGGCTTGCCCCCAGAAGGTGTGAGGGAATCAAATGGAGAAACCAAGTTCTGCTTCTACCGAACACGTGACTTTATACAGTTTGTTTGCACTCCTCTGGGCCTCCTCAGTCATGCCCTGGAGGTTTGACCTCAGGGGTGGCACTAAGGGGCCCCCAGATTAGGGGATGGTTTAAGCACAATGGTTTCTATGGGCTTGGGGTCCATTTCATCTCAGCTGGGCCTATTTCTTTTAATTTAATTTGAATTTTATTTATTCGTTTATTCACTCATTTAAATGATTTTATTTATTTTGTTTTTAGACAGAGAAGAAGAGAGGGAGAGGAACATCAGTGTGTGGTTGCCTCTCGTTTGCCCCCTACTGGGGACCTGGCCCGCAGCCCAGGCATGTGCCTTGGCTGGCGAATCGAACTGGGTACCCTTTGGTTCTCAGGCAGACGCTCAATCCACTGAGCTACACCAGCCAGGGCTGGATTTTAAAAAGTTGTGGTAGGGTCAAAACCCTACCATAACTCCCGGTCTGATACAATCACATTATCCTTTTCTCTGAGTCCTCTAGTGTCCAGTGTTCTCATGACCCTCACAACAACCCTTTGAGAGAGAGGCAGGGGAGACGAGCTCATTTCACAGGCGAGTCCACTGAGAGCGTCGAGGCACAGCAAGTGCGTAGAAGCCACGGGGCTGGGGTCCATGTCTCCACCAGAGCCAGCACTGTTTTTCCACAGAGGGACACAGGGGCTGCCTCCCTCTCTGATCCCTGGCCACCTCTCTTGCCTCACAGCTCTATGGGAGCCATGAAGCTGAACAAGAGAAGTGTGGCCCACTATGCGCTGAGCAACTCTCCAGCAGACCACGTGGGCTTCCTGCGCACTTGGGGGTGCCCAGGGACTCCATCCACCCCCAGTGGCACTGGTCGAAGGTGCTGGTTTGTTCTCAAGGGCAATCTGCTGTTCTCCTTCGAGAGTCGAGAGGGCCGGGCCCCTCTGGGCCTGGTGGTGCTGGAGGGCTGCACTGTGGAACTGGCCGAGGCTCCCGTGCCTGAGGAGTTCGCCTTCACCATCCGCTTCGACGCCCCTGGTGTGCGTCCACACCTGCTTGCAGCTGATGGACCGGCAGCCCAGGAGGCCTGGGTCAAGGCACTGTCCCGCGCAAGCTTTGGCTACATGCGCCTTGTAGTGCGTGAGCTGGAGAACCAGTTGCGCGACGCCCGCCTGAGCCTGGCCTTGCATCGCCACTCATCCTGGAAGGCCATTACCAGCCACTGTAATCCCCAGGCTCTTGACCACGTGTCTCTGGGTGTGGAGAAAGGCCACTCCCTCTCCAGGGATTGCAGCCCTATGGGATTGGTAGACGTAGCAGGCAGCACAACAGCAGGGCGGGGCTCGGCTGAATGTGAGTTACAGGGCCCTGCCAGCCTCCTTCTAAGCAGGGGCCAGAGCCCCGTGTGCCCTGAGACCTCTTGCTTCTCTACCCTGCACAATTTGTACGGCCAGGAGATCCTGGAGTTGAGGCGGGGTTGGCTGCAGAGGGCCAGGGGGAGCCAGCCGAAATGTGAGGAACAGGATAGGCCCTGAACCTGGACCCTTTCGGTTCTGCCCTTGTCCTGCTGGTCAGGACATGAGGGCCAATTCTTTTTTAAGGAGTCTGATGTTTACTCATTTCCAAAGTTGATTTTTAAAAATTGTTTATTTTTTATGTTAGAGAGAGAGAGAGGAAGGAGTAAGAGAGACAGAGAGAGAGAAACATCAATTTGTTGTTCCACTTATTTATGCATTCCTTGATTGCTTCTTGCATGTGTCCTGACCAGGGATTGAACCCGCAACCTTGGCATATCGGGATGATGCTCTAACCAACTGGCCAGGGCCAAAGTTGCTTTTTTTGAGGAGGGTTCCCTGGGTTCTAGATCCACCCTTGTGCCTGGAGAGGACTGAGGAATCATTACTTGCCATCTCTCTATTTCCTGAGGCCCAGAGAGAAAGGTGGCTTGCTCAGCAGTCACAGAGTGAGGGCCAAGTCCCTGATACTGGGCCGGACTGCCCCTCTCTTAGGGACTATTAATTAAATGGAGGAGGTAGGAAATATTACGTGCCTACAGGCCACCTTGCCTTTTGCCTACATGCTAGCCTCAGCCACAGTTTCCAAAATGGGGAGTCTCGTGTACATTTAAAAACCAGAAGTTGGCTGTAGTGTTGGTTTCAGACTGACAGTATCAGAGAAAGTGGATTTATTTTATCATGCAGGTGTCTGGGGTTCAGCTCTTCCTGAGTTGTGGGAAGATTGGACATGTGACCCCTACTCTACAGTCTAGAAGGGCTCTTCGGTGGGAGAGGGCCATCAGCCAGTACAGAGGGATTTATTCTGCTCAGAAAGTGTTGGGGCCCCCGTCCCCTCTCCCCTTCTCCCTGACCATCCTATCAGCAGATGGTGCTAGACGTTGACCCAGGAGGGACTGGTAGCTTTTATGTCAGCAGAAACCCTACTGCATTTGTCCTCAGCAGCCAGCTCCTGGGGCCGCCAAGTGGGAAGCTAAAGAGGTGGGCAGGCAGTGTGGTTCCCGGGAAAGTCCATTTTGTGTTGGTTCTCAGTCCTGGGCATCTAGGAGCTTGGGCTCAGGATCCCTGGTACCCTGCGATAAATTCATCTCTCCTGCCTGGGATCCCAAAGAGGTCTTCCCAGTTCTGGAACCACCTGGGAACTTGTTCACAGTCCTGCTTGTCGCCCAGTGCTTCCTTGCCAAGACCCTCTCATTGCTGCTCCCACCAGCAGGCCAGGTGCCTTCTTTTTCGATTGTTCTGTAAAGCAAAGCGGCTGGCTCCACAGAGCCTGAGGCCAGACTAGCCCGATGCCCTCCGGACATGGTGGCAGTGGCTGGATAGAAGATGCAGAGCCTGGGCAGAGAATACCCTCATCCCCAATACGCACAATCTGTTCCCCTCTCTCGCTTACTGTGGCCTCAGACAGCCGACCAAGGCCCAACTAGGGCTAGAGACTGAGGCTCAGAGCCTCCGAAGGCCAGGAGGCTGAAATGCGGGGCCAGGGGCCAGGACATGTTTCCGAGGAAGGCGGGCCACCTTCCCAGCCCTGTGCTGGAGCTCCTCAGCCCACTACCCCTTGTTTTATACAGACACTCCAGGCTTTTTATCTTTCTTATCGTGACAGTATTTTTTGTATGAATAAAACACTAAGCTTCTTATTATTCATTTTGGTTTCTCAAGTTTATTTCAACAATCACATTAGGGCTGCTTGGCCAAGCTCTGGCTGTCCTGGATGGGGACGGAAATGACAGAAATCTGACAGAAATCTGTAGGCTTCCCCCAGGCGATCCTAGCTCACCACCCCACCCACTAGGCCTGGAATGAAGGAAAATCAGGGCTTCGCCATCGCCCTCGTGACGTCACGACGCTGGGCGGGCTGCGACAACTGCCTCCCTCCCACCGCAACAGGAACTAGGCGCACCGCACGGAGTGTAAGGCTGGGCCTCGCGTCTGCTCCCGAAAGCCTCGCGAGGCTTCGGGCAGCGTTCTTTTCTGAGCGCGTTACGGGGGCCAGGCGCAGGGGTTCTGGCTCCAGGGATGGCGTCCCGAGCGGTTCGCTGGCTGGTGTTGGCACCCGTCCGATCCGTGGCTCTCCGGAGCGGGCCGATCTTGAAGAAAGATGGCGGTACCTCCGCCGGACTGGGCGGCTCAGGCGGGAGCCTGGTACCGTCGAGGTCAGTCATCGTTACTCGCAGCGGCGCCATTTTGCCCAAACCGGTGAAAGTGAGTGTCTCCCTGGAGGCGGGGCAAAGGTGCCGAGGCCAATCATGGTGGGGAGTACGTGCGGGTCGACTAGACTTGATAGGGGCAAGGGCCAATCACACGACCGCCGTAGACCGGAAGACAGATCAAGGATAAAATTTTGCGCTGATACGCTAATTTTGACAGATGGGAAGTGGTGGGCGTAGGTCCGGGTGTCGAGCTGTTTAGAGTCTGAAGATGGAGGGCAAGAACTGAGAAAGATGGCATTTTGCACTAGCTTATCGTGAGGAGCGCGGTGTCTAGGTCCATCTCCGGAGCCAGAAGACTCGGCTGTATGCTTCCAATATAGACAAGAGGTGCCCTCTCTGCTCTACGTCAGAGTTGATGGGATCAAATAACGAATCATGAAAGACTTTGCAAATAAAGTGTACGTGGGACGGGTCTTATCCTTGCCTTTTTTTTTTTAAGCGAGTTTTGACCTAGTTCTTAACTCATGTGATTTGCAGTCCTGAGAGGTGTGCAGGGGATAATTACAATCATTGTTTTTACAAATGAAGAAGTGGGGGTGGGGCAGTGGTGGTCGGAATGGTGAAGCCATTCTGTGTCCAAAGCTAGCGGCAGAGTTCGGTCCAGTAATCCAGGTTTCCTGCTATTACAGCTCCATCCAGGTCCTGTTTTTTCCACCACTAATTCTTTCACTTGCCCTCAGTAGCCTAAGGGCTTTCTAAGTAAATGTAACAGTCCTGTTTGCTTTTCGACTCCAGGATTGTGTGGAGTTACAAAACAAAAATTCTGAAAAGCTAGGTGGCTGGCCTATTCCAGCTCATACAAACAAGTGAATTCAGGGCTGTTTCATAGCAAGAAGCAGGAAGGTGCAGGGTCCATGTTTAGGAAGAGATGCCTTATAAAAAGTCATAGCTGAAAAATACTTTTTTTTGAAACTCTATAGGAAGATACAAAAGGAAATGTTGAGATTTTATGAAACACCCCAGACCATTTAAAAAGTTAATCTTTCAGTGTAAAGACATGCTTACTTTTCAAAACACACCTGTTCCTAAAATTTAATGTGAAATAAAATTCCTCAGTCACCAGGAAACCTGTCACTTCCAGAACGCTATAGAGTATCTCTTCACTGTATATCTTTTTGTAATCCATACTCATGTATTTAGTGTCTTCAGGCAGAGCTGAAATTTATTTCTATAGTCCAGCCTTCTTGGAAATTTCCACCTGTTTGTTTATAGGTATCTGTAAGTAATTACCACCTCGTGCCCCAATTTTTAGGTGTCTAGAGTGCCTTTATCTTTTCTTTCCGGCATCCACTTTGATGCCATAAAATCACTTTCTCCTAATTAGTTTTTTTGCTCTGAATTTCCCAAGGGCTTTAAAATCAAGTTGCTTACGATGGGTCTGGGGTAAGAGGGAATGACCCTGAGAGGGCCAGGTCTTCTGCTGTCCTGCCCTGGTGCGCCCTGGAGCTCACAGCCACTGCTCTGACCCTCTGCAGATGTCCTTCGGCCTTCTCCGCGTGTTCTCCATTGTGATCCCCTTTCTCTATGTTGGGACGCTCATTAGCAAGAATTTTGCTGCTCTGCTTGAGGAGCATGACATTTTTGTCCCAGAGGACGATGATGACGACGACTAACAGGTAAGAGCTGCTTCTCCCCTCCACGAACCAGGAGCAGGAAGGGGGCGGAGAGTCTGAACTGATGCCGTTTGGCCTGGTAACAAGCAGCATCTGGACACTCAAAGCAGAAGCTCAGAGCTTTAACGAATTGACTCACTTGGTGGCTAATGTTTCTGTTTTGCCTTTTCTATATGTTGGATGACGGAAACTGTCTTTTTGACTTACAGATTCCCTGGGGTCTCTTCCAACTAGTTGGACCCCAGCCAGCCTTTTCATTTGTCCTTTAGGCACCCTGTTCTGTCCACCCCCAAATTTTCTCAACAATTGTAAATTGTTTTTAATCCTCACCTGAGGATGTTTATTGATTTTAGAGACAGAAGCATCAGTGTGAGAGAAACATCAATCCACTGCCTCCTGTATGTGCCCCGGCCAAGGGATGGAACCCTCAGCCTTTTGGTGTACGGGACGACACTCCAACCAACTGAGCCACCCAGCCTGGGTTTTTTGGGGGGTTTTTTTTTGCAATTTGACATGCCTTACACACCCACCACAAACAGTTTCATTGCAGTGCTCCACATTGGAATTTAGAAACTGTAGATTCTCACCGTGGACATAGCCATGGTTACCAAGCTCTGCATCAGCACAGCCTGAACATGGGCACCACAGCCTGGTCACCACTGCCTACAAACCCTTCCCCTAGTGCCCATCCATTCAGCTTCCTTGTTTTGACTTCTGGTGCTCTGATATGTGCCGTGTGGTTGCATTACCATCAGAGAGAAGGACACTCCTGATTCCTTAGTCTGGCATTCGAGGCTTGGTGTGATCTGGTCACACCTGTTATTCTAGCCTCATCTTCCATATTCCCAGCCACACGCCCACGCCAAGTTCACCATTTCTTGAATTACCCATGCCCTTACTCACTCCCAAGCATTGGCTCATTGTCCCTCCCGCTTGGAGGGCTATATCCCACTGCTCTATTTCCTCGATTCTTCATTGTCTTTAAAACAGTCTTCCCGCATTCCTCTGTTTAAAAGTGACCGCTCCCTCTGACCGGCACCTCTCTGGTGACACTCAGTATTATGTGTTCATACACACGCACACAGCCCAAACTCTACTAGACTATGAACTTCTTGCTGGCAGGGAATGTGGTTTTATACCTTTGGGCCTCCAGTGCCTGGTCTGTGGTGAACGCCTAGTAAATGTGTGAAGGAAGAATCACATTTTTCCTGAACTGCCTCTCCTCTGTTCGGCAGGGCCACTCTGTGGAATTCGTTTTCAGCGTGTGGATGAAGAGCTGCTCTGCTGCCCCAGTTCACTCTGCTTTCCTTTCTTACAGGCCAGGGAGGAAGCTCAGGAAGGAGAAAGCCCTGACTGAATTAAGAAAGGGAGATGCTTACAGCGTCTCCCCCTTGCCTGTCAGCAGAAGGGCCCGGGGAAAGCCCTCAGCCTCCCGACTCCAGGGAAGCCTCCTTCACGGTCTGTGAGCACAGCAGTCCCGGGCCCTGGGAGGGTCCCTGAGATGTGCTGTCCACCGAGCATAATCAGATGATGAATAAACATGATAAACATCAGCTGTGTGTGACTGAGTGCTGGCTGGAGTCTCAGCATGAGTAGGCTGCAGCTGTTGCAGTCCCTTGTCTCCGCTGTTCATTCTCATTATTACAGGCCTTTGATTTACAGCCCAGGATCTCCAGGCCCCTACAGAGCCGCAATTATGGGGGCCTGGGACCTATTTTCATTATTTACAAAAACCCAACAGAAACTGTCTGCAATAAAGCTGCACAGCTAAGTAAACCCTCAAGCTTTTTTTGTGTGTGTGTTAACACCAACAGCTAATTGTCACATGGCAATCAATCATAGAAGTTTTGGTTCTTAATTTAAAACTACTTCAAGCATATTAAAATGGTTCTTTCAAAACCTGGATTTCTTAGTTGAAAGGATAATAAAGGGGTTGTTGATGCTGGAAAATGTGGGAATCCTAAGGGTGACTCTATATACTGAACCCCTTCTTCCAGGATTTAGACAGTCTGGGGAAAGAAGAGAGGACCGCCATCCAAAGCAAACAGAGATCAGTTCTTTAACCTGGGTCAGCATTCATTCTGTCCCTTTAAAGCTACACCCATTTGCAAAAACCAGTTGGAATATTTCTTTTGTGTGTGTGTGCACTGAACATCTGTGTTCCTAGCAGGGAGCCTAACTGAGTGGGAAGTTAATTTCATTTTAAGGACCCGTGCTTGTTGCAAATAGAGGGTCTAGGCCTCTGAGCAGCCATTTTCCCCAAAACCCAGGGAAAAATAGCCCGGCTCCTCTGCCCTACTTATGTCCCTCTCCAGCAGTGAGAGCTGGCTAATTTTGGATAATCTGCCAGGACACTAAACTAGCTAATCTTGGAGGCTGCAGAAATACAGCTAAATAACGCAGTCATCCAGCCTTATACCCAGTATGACAATCTCCGAGCAGACGGCCTCATCTTTCCTGTTCACAGATATGCGAGGCTCTGAGGGAATCCAATTTAATTTACAGGAAGCCCCACACTTCAGGAAAAGGGGACAAACAGGTAGGACGTATACCCTTGACTCACTTGTTCAGGCAAAAAGTGAGAGACTGCAGAAACAGCTTCCCATTAGTTCACCAATGGCATCCTATCATGAAGTGACCATCATATACTGAGTTTATTCGTACTCTGAAGTATATAAATATCAACATGCACCTTTCTGCTGAATAATTTCATGGGTCATGGCCAACATAGAACTTGGACAGGAAATCCTTTGGCCTCGGCGCTTCTGTTTCATGGAAGAACCGCATAATGTGTGTCCGCTGCTTCCACACTTGAATCGTTTCCTCCAGTTCCATCTTTCCCTGCACAAGTGAGGGGAGAGGTCTTTAGTCCACGTGGTCCAGTGAAGGGGATATAACACTGAAGGCCAGGGTTCAATTTCTGTTTTCTGCTCTGGCACTTACATGAGCGACTTTGGGTAAGTAACATAGTCTAAACCACAGTTTCTGCATCTGGAAAAAGAGGTGTTGGACTTTATGATCTTTGAGGCCTTTCAAATATTCTTTAACTGGCTAACTAGTCTAAAAGGAGAGACTTCTAGGCCTCTGCTCCATGATGCCTAACCTGGCTTAACTTATATTTCTGCTTAACATGCTAAAGCTCCCTCCCACTGATGCTCATGTGACTGATGAGAGACAGAGTCAGGGCCAGGATTTGACCCCATTTACACAGAACTCAGCCGGCCGGACTGTCTGTCCCAGCGGTAAGCTGGCAACCAGGTAAAGCAGTAACTTCTAGGAAAGAGGTTAAGAAGAATTCAAACGTTCATCCCTGCATCTTATTTTTTAGTTACAGAACGCAAGCCCGAATGGATTTTCCTTTGAACAGTCTTACAATCTATTTGACCAAGTGATAATCTCCAGGTTCAGTGGTTCCTTTGAAACACTAGGCAGCAGTTGCTAACCCAGCAGTTGCTCTTTAATCCTGGAAACAAAAATGTCCATCTGGGAAGACTGAAAAGCTCCGGACAAGTTGGCTGTTCTTTTAAATTGGTCGGGGAAGGCCAGTTACCTTAATGACCAGAAGATCCACCACCCTGGGGTCTGTGACATGCGCGTTCTTCATAAACATCTCTCGGACCTTTTCCCGTCCCTGTTTCACAGAGATGTCTAGCTGGAACAGGTTCACTAGGGAGAAAACATGATTCAGGGCAGAAATTTTATGGTTAACACATGTTTTTTAAAACAAATTGAGTCAATGGATATTCATTAAACATGAATAGGTTGCCCATTCACTACATTCACCAGATATTAGCCTGACCCTAAGCTCAGTGCTTGAGGATGTGAAGAAGCATGAGAAGTAGCGCCTGCCTTGAAGGCGCTTATGTTTTGCTTGGGGAGACAAGACCAGTTTGGCATAGTTCAAGCATATGAACAGCCTGGGTTCAAATTCCAGCTCTGTCACTTACCAGCTATATGATCCTGTGTACGTTCACTTCTCAGTGCCTGACGGCATTTATGAGTGAAATGAGGACAATAAAAGCACAAACAACTCCAGAGCTGCTGTGAGGATCCTGAGACAATGCGAGATGCTTAGAACCAGTGCCTGGCATGGGATAAGCCCTCAATACGTGTCAGCATTATTATTATGTGGAACATTTGGCAAAAGATAATGGGTTGAAATTAGGGTTAAATGACGTGGTGTAGGTCTGTGTGCCACAAAGGCAGAGTTGAGGGAGACTGCTGGGGGTTTGTGCAGCGGGGGAAGGCTTCAGTCCAGCCAGCAACTACCATGTTAGGTTCCTGGGGGAAGGAGAGAAAAGTTTTTGATGTAGGTCCTGTTCTCTCAGTTTTAAATTTTTCTATTTATTTTTTTAGATTTTATTATTTCCAGAGAGAGGGGAAGGGAGGAAGAGAGGGACAGAAACACTGATGTATGAGAGGAACATCAATTGACTGTCTCTCGTACATCCCCCCTGGGGACCTGGCCCGCAACCCAGGCATGCGCCCTGACAGGGAATCAAACTGGTGACCTTCCCGTTCTCAGGCTGGTGCTCAATCAGCTGAGCCACACCAGCCAGGGCTTGGTTTTAAATTCTAATTGGAGGGACTACTATCTATGAAGGTAAACATGTAATCACAATATTCAACAACCCCTGATTAAATAAGTGCCTAAAATAGTGGCACAAACTCCATGACCGGGGAATTCAGATGAGGCACATGGATGTCCTTTGAAAATTAGGTTTAAGCTGTGGCTGGTGTGGGTCAGTGGACTGAGCACCAGCCTGCAAACTGAAAGGTTGCTGGTTCAATTCCCAGTCAGGGTACATGCCCGGGTTGCGGGCCAGGTCCCCAGCTGGGCATGTGTGAGAGGCAACCAATTGATGTTTCTCTTACACATCGATGTTTGTCTTCCTCCCTTCCCCTCTCTCTAAAAGTAACTTTAAAAAAAATCTAAACAAACTTTTTTTAAAAAGAAAGAAAATTAGGTTTCAGTCATTTGAATTCCTATCCCAGGCCGTCAGCCTTCAGTGGATTTGCTGATGACCACAAGGGCATGAACAAGGCCTTGTATGGTAGGTGGAACAGGACGGGCCCTGGCTGGTGTGTCTCAGTAGATTGAGGGCTGGCCTGCAAACTGAAAGGTCGCTGGTTCGATTGCCAGTCGAGGCACATGCCTGGGTTGTGGGCCAGGTCCCCAGTTGGGGGCGTGCGAGAGGCAACCACATATTGAAGTTTTTCTCCCTCTCTTTCCCCTCTGTCTAAAAGTAAAATCTTAAGAGATAAATACTATTTATCATGCTAGGACTTTTATAAAACAGCAAAGGGAGAATAAGAAAGACACAAAAATAAATGTAAACTAATACGAATCCTGGACTTTAGAATTTTCCCATTTGGGGGGCGGGTGGGAGGACTGAGGCCAAGAGCACTGTGGAGTGCTGTCTGGAGTCATACTACTGGTCCCTGGCAAACTCAGGACTGGAATCCAGGGTGTTTACTGTTTTTGTTTTTTTTTTGATTTTATAATTGTTGTTCTTTTAAGGAAAGCAATATGAGGAATCTTCCCCTGCTATCAGTACAACTGTTCCCTGAATTTTTATATTAGATTCCTGTCCACCTTGGGAGAAAAAAAACAAGGTGCCTCTAGGCGTACCCAGGGAGCTGGCTCCCATCGCTCCCATCCTTAGCCTTCATAACCATCCCATCATAACCTTCAAACCACACACCAGGGCACTGAACGAATGAATCTTCTCAGGAAAATGTCACACACACACAAATGCAAAGTTTTGCTTACAACGTGAGTTCACAGATCCCTGAATGCCCAGCCTCCCAGGTTAAGAGCGCTTGTCTCTAGAGAAATTCCACAGCTTTGTCCTCGGCTTGTTCCTCCCATCCTAACCCCTGAACACAACCCTCCGCTAGCAAGAAAGGCTACAGCCTTCTGAATTGTTCTTTGGTCTGAATCAGTGGTTCTCAAACCAGTGGAGACTTTGCCATCACCACCCCCTCACCAATATTCCAATATCTGGTAACGTCTGGAGGCCTTTTGGTTTGTCACAATTAGGGGGCGAATGTTATTGGCATCTAGAGGGTAGAGGCCAGGGATGTTGCTAACATCCTACAATGCACAGGACAGCACCTGAAAACAAAGAATTATCCAGCACAGGTGTTGCTAGAGAAACCCCAGTACAAGTGAATTCTAACTCTTCCCTACCCCTTGCTCCTCCCTGTAACTAGAAAGGGTTCTGGGCACCCACAGAAGTATTCTGTTAGGGAAACATTAAACTCTGAAACATCTGAATTTAAATACTCCCAACATACTGGCTACTGTCACTCCCCACACCTATTATCCACCTGCCGCCTGAAGGCTCTTGAATTTGCAATCCTTGAACCAGGGGTTCACTCAAGTTTCTCCCTCCCTGGTGTCCTGTGGGTTTAAGTTCTGGTCATCAATACTCTCAAAAAGTCTGCTTGAGGTCAGGGACCCTGTGGAGCAGTCACAGTTCCTAGCCACCAAGGACTTCTGCAAGGAGCCTCCGGCTAGGGTAAGCCCAGTAAATAACAATGGTGATAACGAGGACAACAAAAACAACAGCAGTAGTCAACACTTAATGAGTGCCTAAGTGTCAGCGCTACCCTAAGGACTCTAGATATATTCACCTATTCAATATGGTAACTCTCTCAAGAAGGTACTATTATTAGCCTCACTTTACAGATGAGGAAACTGAGGCACAGCAAGGTCACACAGTTACCAAGGGGCAAGGCCTGGAGGCAAGTCCGGTAACCACAGTCTACTCTTTAAACACAGGCAGGGGAGTGGCAGCTCTGAAGGGCGCTCCCGAGCGCCAGCTAGCCGACAAGCGCCTTCCCTCTCAGACCAGCAGGGAGGGCGCGCGTTAAAGCGCACTAGATCAACAAAATAAAATATCCGGCCCCGGGCATGTGTGCTGACTGCCCTCGACAGTTTGGATGGGATCTCTCCCAACCTTTCTTTCATCAGGTGCACCAGGTGGGAAGCACCGAGGGCGACGCCACGCTAAGAAAAGGAGGTCTCTCTGCAGCCCGCCGCTTGTATTTCAATGCATCAGGTGAACGAACTGGTTTTCTGACATCTACGCGATTGCGGGGGTTCTGAAGTAACAGAGGGCAGGCCAGCAGGTGGTGGCAAGGAAGAGTTCTGAAGGGTTACCAGGGGCAGGCAGAAACAACAGAAGGAGCAAGACTTGGGGGACTGGAGGCGGGAGGGGAGAACATCTCACTGGAGGGACTGGAAAACATCCCTGACTTACGGAGGACCTTGGGACTGTCACTTCCCTTCTCTGGTTCAGCGTCTTTTTTGGTGAGAGATGTGGGTACCAGATGATCGCCTGAGCCCTGCAGCCACTTTGGTTGTACAGGTAATCTAGGGGCGTCTGTAAATAAGCTCTGTAACGCTCGAGTGGACTTCGGGTTCCAGATCCACCAGGGGCTAGCTTTGACCCTTGTGCGTGTCACTTCGCCTCTCGGTGCCTCAGTTCCCTCCCCTATAAAATTAGTATGTCATTGACAGTCCCTGCTCTGCCTCCCAGGGTTTCGTTAAGAATCACGGCGGAACGTGGGAGCCGAAGCGCCGACGGCACCTAGAAGGCGGTACGGATGCTGGACATGGCTGGTTTAACCCCGGCGCCGCTGCTAGGTCGGGTCCACCGAGAATCGGGTGACCCTCCTGCCCTGAAACACGCGGGGTCGCCTCTGCCCAAGCTGGTGACCTCAGCTCGGCCCGAAAGAAAGCGGAGGCCAGGACGGCTGCGACCTTGAGCGGCTGCCTCCGCAGTCCCGCGTACGCCGATGCCTCTCACCGGTGGTCGGCACCTCCCGATACCAGGCGCGGTACAGCTCGCGCACCCTCCGCTTGGCCTCGTTCATGTCCCGACTGAAAATGGGCTTCACCGCGGTGCTGGCCGCGGCGCCAGCACGGCGGAGGCCGCTCGCCGCCATCTTGCTACGGAAACCTCTTCCCAGCTCTCCCCCTTACAACCCGCGAGTGCGGCCGGAGGACGAAAATCGTTTCTCATTGGCTAAACTTGAAGGCCACGCCCCCTAAACTCCCTGGTTGGAAGGGTAGACGGCAGGACAGCTCTGGGGTTCTCTGATTGGCCAGGAGGCCTCGATCTCCGAGAGGGAGAAAAGCGGCTGGAGGCTGCTCACGCCTGTCAGCAGAAGCGCAAGCTCGTCGGCTGAACGTCCTGACCGTCGCCCCACGGCGCCGCCAGGGGGCGCTCGGGCCCCAGGCTGGCAGCGGCCCTGCGAGCGGCGCCCGGCGGTCGAGCTGCCGGGTCTCCCTGCGCTCCGCTGCGCCCGTGTGGTAGAGTCCGTGGGCGCGCAGACCTCACAGGGCTTCCTCGGCCAGCTCCCCGGCCGCGGGGTGCGGGCTGCGGGCTCCAAGGTGACGGCTGAGGCAGGGAATGGCGCCTGGACGGCTGTGGCACCGACGTAGCCTCTCTGCGGCTTCTTTGCAGTTTTTCTCGCCCTCACCACAAATCAGCTCTTTCGAAGCGCGGTGTAGATGTGAAAGCGATTTCCCACAGCCCCATTTTGGACAAGGACATTTTCATCCCAAGCTGTAGATCGCCGTGAAAAACAGCGCAGCAGTTTGGGCTGCGTATCGCTTTTTTTCCTGGCATTTTTCTGCTGAAGTTATCTCTGACCGTGAAGGAGAGCCGAGAAGTGCGACGGGCAGGCTAACGGCGAGCACGACAGGAGGCGCACTAGGTCGCTCCCGAGCCCCCTTGAATCTCACAGATCAGGTGGGCGCTGTTAGCGTCGCCGTTCGACGGGCGAGGGACCCGAGGCGGCGCCGAGTCTGGGCCGCTCGCCACGTTAGGCTCGGCGCTCCTCGCCGACTCCCGCCTGGCGTCCGCGGCCTTTCCCGAGGAGCAGCTGGCCGGCCCCGCCAGAGCGTCGGGGCAGGAGCGGGCTGCGCCGCGCTCTGGGCCCCGGGCCGGCGCGGGGTGGGGCCCTGCATCCAGCCCAGTCTTTCCCGCTTTAATGGGTTAAAAATTTGAATTCTGCTCTCCTTTTATTTTCAAATATACTTGTACGTTTAAATGAATCATACAAAAGAAAGCGTGTCACATAGATAAATGATAAAGCACGGTAATAAAATGAAAACTTTTGAACCCCAGTACCTAACTTAAGAAATGGTAATACAATTAAAGTTTCGCTAAAGCATACTATGTACCTGGTAACCACTGTTTTAAGTACTCCCGGCACATTAACTTGTTTAAGCCTCACAACACACCCGTGAGATGAATGTTATTCCCATTTTATAGATGAGAAAACTGAGATACAGACTAAGTTGCTTGACAGCATTGGGTTCGGACCTCCTTGGTAGTGGCTCCTGAGTCTGTGCGCTACCTCTCAACCCTACGGTATCTACCTATGTAATTCTAACCTGGCCCATGCTCCTGCCTCCTCTAGGTGTAACCGCTGTCATGAATTTAGTGTTTAATATTCCTTTTCATTAAAGCAAAAAAGGGGCCTCTAAAACCACCCACAAACTGGGGAAAATATTTGTAAATCTTACATTTCATAAGGGACTTGTAGCTGGAATATATAAAAGGTTCTTACAACTCAATAATAAAAAGACAACCTGTTCAATTAAAAATAAACAAAGGTGATACCAAATGCTGTTGAGGATGTGAAGTAGCAGGAACTCTCTCTCATCCATTGCTGGTGAGGATGCAAAATCAGCCCTGGCTGGTGTAGTTCAGCGAACTGAGCGTCAGCCTGCGAACCAAAGGGTCTCGCGGGTTTGATTCCCGATCAGAGCACCTGCCTGGGTTGTAGGCCAGGTTTTCAGTAGGGGGTGCGCGAGAGGCAGCCACACATTGATGTCTCTCTCCTTCTCTATCTTCCTCTCTTCCCTTCTAAAAATAAAATAAATAAAATATTTTTTAAAAATGCAAAATCATGCAGCCATTTTGGAAGACAGTTTAGCAGCTTCTTAACAAAACGAAACATTATTAATGTGACCCAGCAGTCACACACAGTCACACTCCTTGGCATTACCCAATGAACTGAAAAGTTATGTCCACAGAAAATCTGCAATGGATGCTTATATTCATAATTGCCAGAACTTGGAAGCAACCAAGAAGTTCTTTAGGAGGTGAATGAATAAATAAACAGGGGTACCTGCAAACAAGAGGACATTCTTCAGCGCTGGAAAGAAATGAGCTATAATGCCATAAAAAGACATGAAGGAAACTCGAATGGATATCACTAAGTGAAAGAAGCCAATCTGAAAAGGCTCCATGCTGTGTAACTCCAGCTGTATGACATACTGGAAAAAGGGAAAACTATGGAGACAATGAAAAGATCATTGGTTGCCAGAGGCTGGGAGGAAAGAGGGATGGATAGGTGCAGCACAGAGGGTTTTTAGGGGCAGTGAAGCCATTCTTTATGATACTGTAATGGCGGATACATGTCATTATACATTTGTCCGAACCCACAGAGTGAACCCTAATGTAAATTATGGACTTTGGGTGGCAATTATGTGTCAGTGTAGGTTCATTGATTGTAACAAATGCATCACTATGCTGAGGGATGTTGATAGTGCGGGAGGCTTTGAGTGCGTGTGGCGGGGGTTGGGGGGGAGTAAGGTGTATATGGAAGTCTGTGTATTTTACCACTCAATTTTTCTGTGAACCTAAAACTATTATAAAAATTAAAGTATTTTTTAAGTAGGCAAAGTATTCGAATAGCTATTACTCTCCAAATTAGATATACGAATGACCAATAAGTACATGAGAAGACATTCAACATCATTAGTCATTAGGTAAATGCAATTCAAAACCATAAAATACCACTCAGGCACTAGAATGCCTAGAATAAAAAAGACGAGAACGTTGGTGAGAATGTGGGGAAATTGGAACCCTTATACGTTGCTGGAGGGAGTGTAAAATGGTGCAGCCATTTTGGGAAAGTCTGTCAATTTCTTAAAAAGTTAGACATAGACTTAGTGTGTGATCCAGAAATTTCAATTCTAGATATCTACCTAGGAGAAATAAAATCATTTGTCCACACAGACACCTGTATGTGAATGTTCAGAGCAGCATTATTCACCACAGCCCAAACCAGAAACAACCCAAAAGTTCATCAACTGGAAGGGCAAAGAAAAAAAGTGTTAAACAAGATGTGGCACATCCATGCATTCGAATATTCTTCAGCCATGATGGACCCTGAAAACATCATGCTAAGTGAAAAGGGCTGGGCACAGAACAACACATATCGGATAAATCCATTTATATGAAGAGTTCAGGAAAGGCTGTTACAAGTAGGAAGTACATTAGTGGTTGTTAAGGGCTGAGAGTGGAAACGAGGAGTGAATGTAGCATGAGGTTTCTACTTAGGCCGATGGGAATGCTCTAAAATTAGTTTGTGGTGCTAGTGCACAACTTTGCAAATATACTAACCTTCACCGACTTGTGCACTGAAAAGGGTTAAGGATAAATTTTATGGTATGTAAATTATATCTCAATTGTGCTATGGGAAAAAATGGTCTCTGATGATTTTTCAAAGGTGTAAAGTCCATTATATTTATTTATTTAACTTTATTTTTAGAGAGAGGGGAGGGAGGGAGAAAGGAATAGAAACATCAAGGGGCAAAGGTTGCCTCTGCTGCGGGCCTGGACCAGGGACCCGAAGTGCAACCCAGGCATGTGCCCTGACCGGGAATCAAACTGGCGACCTTTTGTTTTGCAGGACAGTGCCCGACCAGCTGAGCCACACTGGTCGGGGCAAGTCCAGTATAGTATTTTAATGATACCTTCTTACTCTGGTCACCTTAAGAGAGAAAAATGTCCTATTTGTCCTTATGAAAAACAGTGATTTTAGAAAATTGGGAAAGGATGGCACAATAAGAAAATAAATATCCTCCATAGAATTAGAGGCAATGTGGTACATAATGAAAAGAATTTAGAGCCAGACCCTGATGTTAGTTACAGCTGTATGTCCAGTTACCATTAACGTAAGAACTGATTCCTCTGGCATAAGTGCCCAGGACTGTAATTGCTGGGTCTTTTGTTCGTTGCTATTTAGTTAAGAAACTACCAAACTGTGTTCCCGGGCGGCTGTACCATTATCCCTATTAGCAATGTATGAGTGAGATCCAGTTTCCCCAGATCCTCTTCTGCATGCGGTAGAGCAACTTTTTTATTTTAGCCATTCTGTTCGGTACGTAGGGTCATCTCGTTTTAATTTACATTCCCCTGATGGCTAGTGATATTAAACAGCCTTTCACGTGCTTATTTCCCATCTTATATTCTCTATAGTGAAGTGTCTTTTCATGTCTTTTGCTCGTTTGCCAATTGGATTATTTTTTTACCTATTAAGTTTTGAGAGTTCTTTATGTGGGCTGGGCAAAAGTAGGTTTACAGTTGTTTGTGTGGAAAATAATACAATAATTAATAAATAATGCAAGAATAAACTGTTTCGTATACTCACAACCGTAAATCTACTTTAGCCCAGCCCCTATATTCTAATATTAGCCCTTTGTCAGATATGTGGTTTGCAAATATTTCCCCCACTCTGTGGCTCATTTTCAATGAGGGGCTTTTCAACAGGGTCTTCCACAGAGCAAGCATATTTACTTTTGATGAAAGCCAGCTGATCAACTTTTTTCCTTTTATGGGTTGTGCCATTGCTGTCAAATTTAAGAACCCTTTGCCTAGCCCTAAGTCCAGAAGACTTTCTATGATTGAAAAAAAAAACTTTCATGTTTTACATTTAAGTACATAATCCATTTTTAGTTACGGTAATTTTTGTAAAATGTGTTAGGTTTAGGTCAAGGTTCCTTTTTTCTTTCTTTTTTCCCCCTATGGATATCTGATTACTCCAGAACCATTTGTTGGAAAGCCAGCCTTCCTCCACTGAACAGCTTTTGCACCTTTCTAAAAAGTCAGTTGAGCATATTAATTGGTGACAAATTCTCAGGGTTTGTTTTTGTTTTTAATCTGAGGAAAATCCTGTTTTTTTTTAAATGGGAGGGAGTCCCAATTCCACCCCCCCACCCCCAGCATTCCTAAAGGATATTTTTGTTGGATATGGGAGTCTGGGTTGACAGTTTAACACTTAAAACAAAAAACAAAAAAAGTGTGTTACTTCCTTCTGGCTCCTAAGGCTTCCGATGAGTAATCAGCTGTCCTTCAAACTGGTTTCGAATGACAAAATCAAGGTATTGTTTTTCTCTGGCTACTCTCAAATGTTCTTTAATTTTCGGAAGTTTGTGATGTAGCTTGGTGTGGACTTGCTTGAATTTAGCTTGCTTGGGATTTGCTCAGCTTCTTGGGTCTGTCATACCTTTTACAAAATTCGCAGTTTTCCGTCAGTACTGGTTTAGCCTTGCCCTCTGTCTCCTCTCCTTCCGGGACTCCGACGGCGTGGTGCCGGACCCTTTCGTAGTCCCACAGGTCCCTGGGCCTCCGTTCATTTTTCCCTCAGTCTGTTTTTTCTGTCCTTCAGGTTGAGTAATCTCCTCTGTTTCATCTTCCAGTTCCCTCGTTATTTTCTCTTTTCTGCTTCTGAACCCATTCACTGAGCTTTTTATTTTGATTATTGTTCTAAAATTTCTGTCTGCTTCTTCCTATACCCAATGTTTCTCTGCAGAGACTATTTTTTTATTTTGTTTCAAACTTCTTCATAATTGCTTGTCGAAGCGTATTTGTAACGCCGGCTTTAAATCTTTACCTGGTGGTTCTACCATCTCTGTCATCTCGGCGTTGGCGTCTAGTGGCTGCCTTTTTAAAATCCACTTTAAGATGTTCCTTGTTTTTAGTATGATAAGTGATGTTTTTCTGTTGAAACCTGGGCACTGTGGGGATTGTACGAGACTCTGGGTCTTATTTAAACTCTCCCTTTGAGCTGGCTTCCTTTGACCCCAGCAGGGGAAGTGGAAGAGCTTCCTCGTTACCGTAAGTGAGGGTAGAAGTCCAGGTTCCCCACTCAGCCTGGGGTGACACTAAGGGGTGGGCGCCTGCATAGTAACTAGCAGGAGTTGGAGCTCCAGCTCCCACTCCCCACCCCCCTGCGCCCCATCTTCCCCGATAACTCTCTGGTTGGCAAAGGTGGAAGGGTTTCATTACTGCTTCTTCCCTAAGGCCTTAGCACTGACACACTGACACCATGGGAGGAAGATTGCCTTTCTCTTAATATGCGTGGTCAAAGGTGAAATCCAGACTCTGTTAGTTCTCCTCTGATATCACCCTTCTGAGCACAGGGCCCTGTGTGACCTCCTGGATCCCACGCTCAGGAAGCTGGCCCTGAAAATAACCTCATCACTTCAGGCTGCTGGCTGGAGAGGGAGCTCCTGCAAAGCATGGGTCGAAATCATGGCTGTCAGGAGCACAGAATAGAGGACCCAGACTTGGGACTCTGGCCCTGCCACTCACCCATGTGACCATGGCATGCATTTCTCAACCATTTCCTGCACGATGTTCTCCTCCGTCCATTGAGCCAAATATAGAGGACACAGATGGGATGCAGACATAGTCCTTGCCCTCATACGCCCTGGCAATGCACCTGCTCCTGGAATCCGGACAAAATTCTGGGTGAAGGTTGAGGGGCAATGAGGCCTCAATTCCTTATGAGTCATTTCCCACCAACTTGATGAGTTGAGGGCTTAGAGTTAAAATTTTTGTTTTAAGTAACGATAAAGAAATGCGCCATTTTACTGTTTCTTGCACGTTTGAGTTTGTGAACTGAGGTTTCTGGGAGGACTGATATATATACCCTCCCATACCTTTTGTGTTGCAGTTCATCTTCTTCACTGCATGTCTCCAAGGTCATTCTGTCAGCTCGTTGTAGATCTGCTTCATTTTATTTCTGAAAAGAATTTGTAATATGGACATATCATATTTTAGTTGTTCCTCTATTTATAGACCTAGGTAGTTTCCAGCTAGCACATTTCTCTATTATTATTTAAAACAAAAATTCGCAAATGTTTTCTCCTAGTCTGTGGCTTTTCTTTCTATTTATTCTATTGACAGTATCTTTAGAAAGACCAGATTTTAATTTCGATGAAGTCCAATTTATCGATTTTTTTTCTATTATGGACCATGATTTGGATGTTATATTTGAGATATATTTGCCTAATCCATGGTCACAAAGATTTTTCTCCTGCATTTTCTTCTAGAGGTTTTACAGTTGTAGGTTTTACATTTGGGTCTGTGATCAATTTTGAGTCAGTTTTAGCATATGAGATGAGATATGAATTGAAGATGATTTTTTTCCATCAAAATATTCAATTATTCCTTGACCATTTATTGAAAAGACTATACAGCTCCTCCACTAAGCTGCACTTGTCCCATTGTCTAAAATCAATGGAAAATATATGGGTCTATACCTGGGCTCTGTTCTGTTTCATTTATCTGGACATCAACAATCTCATACTGTCTTGATTACTATCCAGCTTTGTTGTTCAAAAATTTTTGGCTACTCTAGGTTTTGGTATTTCCATAGAAACTTTAGAAACAGCATATTGATTTCAACAACAACAAAAATTTGCTGGCATTTTTATTGTGATTACACTAAATCTTTAGATCAGTTTGAGAGTGGAATTGACATCTTAACGATGTTGGATCTTCTGATCCATGACATGGCATATAGTCCTTCATTTATTTAGGCCTTTAATTTCTTTGGCACTATTTTGTAGTTTTTAGTGTATAGGTCTTGCAAACATCGTTTGCCAGGTTTCCCCCAGAGAAGTTAATATTTTTGATGCTATGAAAAATTTGAATTCCCAATTGTTCATTGCTGTTACATAGAAATAGAATTTATTTTTATTTTCAGAGCAGTTTTAGGTTCACAGCAAATATAATTGATTTTTGTATATTGATCTTATATCATTTCACCTTGCTATACTCTAGTAGCTTTTTGGATGATCCCATAGGATTTCATACACAACCATATTGTCTGCAAATGAAGACAATTTCACTTCTTACTTTCCCGTTTGGTTTCCTTTTACTTCTCTTTCTTGGCTAGTTCACTGTCCAAAACTTCCAGTACAATGATACATAGAAGTGATGAAGACAGATATCCTGGCTTTATTCCTGAACTTAGGGGGAAAGCAATCAATATTTTACTATTGAGTGTATTCACCATTAGCTCTACTTTTTTTAAAAAAAATTTGTTTGAGAGAGAGAGAAAGAGAGAGAGAGAAACACTGATTTTTTTGTTCCACTTATTGATGCATTCAGTGGTTGATTCTTGTGTGTGCCCTGACTGGGGACCAAACCTGCAACCTTGGTGTATTGGGACGATGCTCTAACCAACTGAGCTACTGGGCCAGGGCTGCTCTACATTTTTCATAAATGTTCATCAGCCTGAGGGTGTTTCCAACTACTCTTACTATGCTGAGACGGTTGATTTTGTCTGTTTTTTATGAATCTATTGAGATAATCCTATGATTTTCCTTTTTTTAGTCTGTTAACATGGTGAATTATATGGCAATCCATATAATTCATATGGGATCACCATATTTTGAATTCTGAGCCAGTCTTGCATTCCTGAGGATAAACACCTTTGGTACTGATGTGTTATCCTTTTTATGTATTGTTGTGTTCAATTTGACAAGATTTCATTAATAATATTTGCATCTATGTTTCTGAGGGAGGTCGAGCTGTAGTTTTCATCTTTGGTTTTGCCGCCCTCGCAGAATGAGCCTGGAAGTATTCCCTGTTTTTCTGGAAGAGTTTGTGTAGAATTTATATTATTTTTTTCTTAAAAGTTTGGTAGAATTCACTAGTGAAGCCAGATGGGGCTGAAGTTTTCTGTGTGAGAAAGTTAAATAAATTTGATGTCTTTAATAGATATAGAATTATGCGGGTTATACATTTTTTCTTGCATACATGAGCTTTAGTACTTTGTGTCTGTTAAACATTTTGTCCATTTCATCTACACTGTCACACTTGTTGGGATACTGTTGTTCAAAACATTCCCTCATCATCATTTAAAAATCTATAGCATCAGCATCAATGTCACCTTCCTCACTCTTTTTTTTCCTTTAGATTTTAAAATTTATTTTATTTTTAGACAGAGGGGGAGGGAGAAAGAGAGGGAGAGGAACATCAGTGTGTGCTTGCCTCTTGCACGTCCCCTTCTGGGGACCTGGCCTGCAAGCCAGGCATGTGCCTTGACTGGGAGTCGAACCGGCAACCCTTCGGTTTGCAGGTCGGCACTCAGTCCGCTGAGCCACACCAGCCAGGGCATACATCCCACAATTTTTGATATGTTTTCATTTTCATTCAGTTCAAAATACTTTCTAACTTTCCTTTTGACTTAATTTTATCCATATACTTTTTAAAGATGTGTTGTTAAGTTTCTGAATATTTGGGGATTTTCCAGGGAACGGTTACTGATTTCTGATTTAATTCCATTGTGGTCAAAGGGCATACTTAAAATGACTTCAATCTTTTCTTGTTTAAGAGAGAGAGAGGGAGAGAGAGAAAGAGAAAGGGGGGGGGGGGGAAGACATCAAGTTGTTGCTCCACGCATCTATGCATTCATTGCTTGATTCCTGCATGTGCCAACCTGGGATTGAACCTGCAACTCTGGCACACTGGTCCAACTCTAACCAACCAAGCCACCTGGCCAGGGCAACTTTAATCCTTCAAAGTTTACTGAGACTTGTTTCATGGTCTATCTTGGTAATGTTTCACATGTGTGTGAAACTCAGGCATTCTTTAGTTTTATACCCTTAGTTTTGTAATTATATTTTGGTTACATTTACAGTAACTTGGGGAGGGTAGAAGTTATTGTCTTGAATCAGAGACGTTTATTTGACGTCTTCAAGTGCCTCAAGGGCAGGCTCTGTGTCCCGTTTACCTGTCCATCTCCTCGGCATTACTCATGGCCCAAGACAGGAGGTCGACATACACTAATTGGATGAATGGATGACACTTAGAAATTGTCCGGCTGTGTTCTTGTCTTTGATTCAGAAAGTAAGCTTATTGTCTTATGAGACAAGACTGAGTCTTACACATCTTTGTGTCTTTGTGTCCCTACAGGACGTCGTGCAGAGCTCGGCACGTTGTAAGGGCTCAGGAAGCATTGATGGCATTGAATGGAACCAAAGAGATACCCACAAAGGTGCTACCTCTGACTAAAGCCACCCTGAGGTAGCTGACAAAGTGCACAGGCCAAGGTTGTCCTGTCATAAAGCCCCCACACATGATGTCACACACCCAGAGACCGCTCTCCTTGCGACAGGAAGGAGCTGCATTCTGGACTCCGGCCCTGGAGCTGACGGAAGGTGCGTGGGCTGCCCGAACGCTGATATGGTCAACGGGCGGAAGCCGTCGAGCTCGGCATGTTTGTTAAGAGGGCTCAAAAGGCGATAAGCCTTCTCAGCTTCCCTTCCTGCTTGGCATCTCCCTTCCCCCTCCTCTCCCCTCCCTCAGGACTCACTTCCTCTGCTTTCCTCCTCCAAACCTCTCTCAGAAAAAGTCTGATAATGTCCCTCACACTAGTTACAAATGACTAACAGACCTTACTGTGAACACATTGCTGGCAGTACCCCCAGAGAAGCTGATGGAGAGGACACTGAGGGGCTGTGTCGTCCTGCAGAGAAATGAAGTGAGCCAAGGCCTGAAAAGGGCCCACCGGGTTGGGTGACTAGCGGCATATTGGTGACTTTGGTGAGAGAATTTTCAGGGACTTATGGGGACTGGAACAGATTGAGGAGGGCTGTGGAGTGTGGGAGGGGTGGCGGGGAGCGAATCTACCCACTGCGGACAGCTGTCTCCAGGAGACTGGGGGGAAGGGTAGGGGACAGTTAGGCCGGTCACTGGAGAAGGGATCTGGGTACAGAGAGAAGGCTTTCCTTTTTTTTAATGGAAGAGATTAGTGATGTGTTCAAAGGCTGATGGGAAGGAGTCATTAGAGAAGGAAAGGCTGAGAATAGGAGAGAGGAGACCCACTCCCTCAAACGCCCAGGTGGTGAGAAGTCCAGGCCAGATGGAATGCAGTGCAGAAGGGGACCAGTCTCAGAGGCAGGGGGGAAGCCTCCTCCTTCGGGGAGGAGATGGCCTGCCAGAAGCAGAGAACACGTGGGGCGGGGCAGGAAGTGAAAGGAACTCCCATCTGATGGTGCCTGTGTTCTCCGCTCAAAGTGAGGGAGGCAGGGTGGGGCTGGGGGTTTAGAGAGAGATTCTGAAATCGTTCCTGTGGAGAAAGGGAGTTCACATGGGTAACAGAGGCTCACTGGGCCACATCGAGGGTTTGGCTCACACTGGAGACCTTGACTTTACAATGGTGTCAGTTTGCAGTGAATCCTGACACTGAGGGTGGGACTCCAGAAGGAACATCTCGAGGAGGCTAGGGACTCTCCCCCAGTCCTCCCCGCATCACTCTCAAAGTGCTGCATAACCCAGAAAATACTTTAAAGTGTTGGTAGTTTTAAATCATTATTATTTACCGTTATAATTCACCACCTACACCTAGGGACATTTTGTACCAAATGTTCAGCACAACTACACCTTTCTCCTTCATTCTATCCAACCCCGTTTTGCCATTCTCTTCCCTGGCACCTGCCTTCCCCAGTTCTGAGGGCACCGAAGCCATCTTTGGTTGGCGGCTTTGAGGTCTTGGGAGAAATTTCAGAGCATTTCCCAGGATCCTAGTGCTCGCCGCTCCATCCTGAGTTTGACCTCCATCCGTGACCGGCCATCCGTCCGCTGGCTGAGCCCGGCCCGTGGAGTCGCCTCCCCCAGCCGCGTCTGGCTGCTGCGGCCCCTGCAAGCCGCAGGGCAGAGGGACCGGCCCTGGGATCCTGGGCCTACGTGATACACTGACTGTTGCCCATCTTTCCTTCTTAGGCTGAAAATGGTGTTTGGTATGAGCTGCCAGAGAGAGAGGTAAAGTTTAGGTGGGCCCTCTTACCGAGTCCCAAATGACCAGGAAGGGGAGCCTCCAACTGGGCCCCAGAGGAAGGGAAAAGTTTTCTACAACTATTCCCGTGACTGGTAGGGTGTCTCTGGGGCTCAGGGTCGCGGTGAAGGGCCTGGTCCTGGACTGTGTGTGTGTCGGGGGGGTAATGGCAAAATGCTCTGCTTGTCCCAAGGAAGGGGTCACAGAGGCGGCACACAGGTCGTGGGGTATGATTTCTAAGCCGGGCTGTGGGATCTTCAGGCCAGCGCGGAGGGCGGGTGTCGGGGGGCTGCGAGGGAAGAGCCAGTCCGGCTCCGAGTGGGTACCTGCCAGTGCCCAGCCATGGTCAGGCGCCGCCTTCTGGCTGGAGAGCTACCACAGACCCAGGCAGACAAGCAGGGGAGGAAAGGGGGAGGGAGGAGCTGGGCCTCCTGGTATGCTTCAGGCCCCACGCCTGGCTTTCCAGGTAGGCGGGGGCACAGAGTCCCGCCAGCCAGTCAGCAGGCAGCCTAGGCCGAGACCTGTCATAGCTGACGGATGTCTTCGTCCATGGCGGTGGCTGGACATGCCCGGGGGAGCAGGGCCTGGACTGGGAAGGGATGCTGGTGCCCGCCGGTGAGGACGCGAGAGACCCCAGCCGCACACTCAGCCTTGCTTTTCTTCCAGGCTCTTCAAGCTCCTGTACATAGTACAGACCTTCATTTTTGCAGGTAAGGGCCTGGGGGCTGCAGTGAGTTCCCCTCAGAGCCACCCGGTATTCAGCTGGCCCCTAGGGCTCCCAGAGGCCCGGCTCTCCGGGCGTTGGCCACACTGCTCTGAGCCTAGGCTGGCCTCCTCTCACCCTTTTTCTCTCTGAACCTTCACAGTGAAGCTGGCATTTGAACCCATGTCTAACTCTAAAGCTCGTACTTTCCCTGGCTCTGCCACAAATAAAGCAACCAAAAAACCCACATAACTTAGGAATGTCTTATAGCGATGATTTTCAAATCTCTGCTTGCATGCCTTTTGAAAAACTATTCCCTTATACGTTTTAAGTTAATATCTGATATCTTTCATAGTTCAAACAGTTTAAAAGGATATGACTTCTGGTATATTATAAATACTGATACTTTAAAATAATCACATCATTCTTTTTAATATTTTAACTAGTTCTTCTCCACCTACCTGCAGGAATGGTATGCTACTATTTCCAGGGGTCTGCGGAGGAGACAGCTCCTGTCCATGACACTGCTGGGGAGTCATCACAGGCAGAGACCCGCCAGGGCCTGTCTGACGGGGTGAGCGACCTGGGGTCATGCTGTTTGACCTCAGATAGTTAACCATGCGTTTGTGTGTGTGAGAGAGAGGGAGGGACGGAGGGAGGGAGAAAGGATAGAGAGAGAGTGAGAGGAAGGAAGGGAGCGAGGGAGGGAGGAAGGAAGGAAGGAAGAGGGTTCTGGAGAAATTTCCTGTTTCTGACAAAGAGTTAAAACACAGTCCCTTCTTTCACCCCCGTGGGCTGGCTATATGGTCATCTTGGGGCTCTGTGGCAAACTCAAAGGAACAGGTGACCTAATACATGTGAGAATCCCTGGAACGTGGTTCTGCACTCACGCGTGAACAGGGTGGTGGCAAGCAGGACACCTGCCTGGGATTGCATGCTCTCTTTGATGTTCCAGGTCCACGGACCTATGGCAGAAGCCCCTCTCCCAGCCCTCAGCCAGGAGAACACCAATGGATGCCAGATCCACTTCTCTCCTGTGTGGGAGCCCCTGGGGGAGCATGACCGCCACCGGTTCCTAAGGGGTAGTCTTTGTGATATCACATGTCGGAAAAGGTCTTAATTCATACTCAACTGAGAGTTTGGCTGGGTATAGAATTCTAGACTGGAAATGATTTTCTCACAGATTCTGCATATCCTCATTGTCTTCTGGCTTCAAATGTTGATATTTAACTCTGAAGAAATCAAATTCCTAAAACAGACTCGTTTCTTTGTATCCCTGGAAGTGTGTAGGCCCTTCTCTTTGTCTTCAGTATTCTCAAGTTCACTGATGAAAATCTGGGGTGGGTTTTCTTCATCCATTGTCACAGGCATTTGGTGATTCATTCTCTTCTGCAAACACATGTCACTCATCTTTGGGAAATTGTCTTGATTAAAAAAAAAAAAAGAATGTATTTATTTAGAATCCCTGTCACCCGGTCTGCTGCCTCAGTTCC
>PVJD01014443.1:0-29105 GCA_004026545.1 Mormoops blainvillei
TTCAGTGACCATATCGTAAATTTATTTAGGTAATTAGCTTTGGTAATCATTAAAAAAAAGTTATTGTCTTTTATTAGGCATCGAAAACAGATACAGCTTCCTTTTGATGTTTTAATGGTTGGGAAGCTTAAGCCAAATTTTTTATGAAACTGTAACAGTAATCGTAGCTTATGTGATTAGCATTGTTCTCTTGCTCTTTATTCACCAGAGGGTGACGCTTCTCTCTCAGGTAGAGTTGCTCAAGTCTATACATGGTCCATGAGCACATTGTCACTGTTCTTCCCCTGCTGTTCTTTATTGTGAGTAATGTGCTGTACTACCTTGGTGTAATTTTTCACTTAATTCTCTCAAGCAGAAAACATTAGTTCTTTAAGTTTCTTAACAAAGGAAGCACTAAGTTTGCCATTGCAATTGTCCATTCCTGTTTGCATACGTAGGTTTGGTATCAAGGAAGGTGTGTGTGTGTGTGTGTGTGTGTGTGTGTGTGTGTAGAGCTCTCTCTCTATGCGCTCACTCAGTCACCCGAAGCCCTCAAACCTACGTTTTGAACAGGGCGACCCACAGGTCGATCTGCTCAGTGGCGAGATTACCTCTCCTACAACTCAAATATTTGGTGAGGGCAGAATGTCATCTTCCAGCACTGGGCAACAGAGTTACTACATTTTCATAAGGCATCTCTATGAAGGCTATAGAAACACTGAAACAGTTAAATATGAATTATGAAACTATAGAAATGATATACAGAACTATGGAATTAAAATTAATATAGACTAAACTGTATACAAACTTGAACTAGGTATTCCTGACATAGTATTTCCAAATGGAATTGGCTGGGTCCTACACAATATGGGCTGAAACGCTGCCCTTCTTCCTGTCTCTGCCCACAAACAAGACCCTGGCCCCGCCTCTGTCCTGTACTTGTGTGAGCGCGTTGGTGCCCACACTTACAAAACCCGCCGGAGAGGGCGTCCAGTCCTTCCTTTCTGGGATCTCACTTCTGTGTGTCCGTCTGGGTGCACAGATACCGCTCCCCACTTGTTGCTCAACTCTGCTCACAGTGTTCCTTCGTCTGTAAGGCGCCGCGTCCCCCCACCCCTGTGCTCATGGTGCCGTGGTTCCCTCCCGACGTGAGCGGTTCCTAGTTCTGGTTTGAACAGCAAGAGCTGCGATGTTGGTGCCTTTTTGAAACGCTTCTTCCAAAGGATAGGGTTCAGGATTTGGTAAAACTTCTCATTATTTCTAAATGTCCTCCATCTTTTCATTTAAGTGTGTGACAGCCTTAAAACACGACTCAGTGACAGAGAAAGACTTGCCCTTCTTCCGACACTGTGTTTCAATCTTTGCTTATAACACAGACCTCTAGTTTCCTCTTGTTGCTGAGGCAAAGATTGTGATGAGGAAACTACATTTTCCCTTCAGTCTCTAAGTCACTCCAAATATAGAATTCTTTTCAATATGAAACAATAAAACAGAAAAACAGGTTGCTAAAAAACAGAGCTTTGTGTCCTCTTTCCTGGGCAAGTTTCTCCACAGGCCAAACTCTGCAACACAAATAACCTCCCCTTTAAAGCACCCGTAAACATTTGCGACCCCCTGTGGAATGTCTGTGGTAGCTAACAATGGCACTGCCCTCCAGAAGCAGCCCCAAATGATGCCCACGCAGACACAGTCACTCTCAGCTGTCTCCTTATTCCAGTTCAACGACGGGGTGATGGCTGACTGCTGTCCTACCTTCCAGGAGGAGAGAAAAAGCTGGGTTTCAAAATCCTGTTTCAAGCACATCCTTCAAGCAAATTACACTATCATCTGTCTCGATTTTGCTTGGCTCTCCCTCATCCAGATTGGATCTCAAACTCCATTTCTATTCATAGATATAGACTCTCGATGGCAGGGTTTCCCAGGCCAACATGGTCTGCAGACATCCGGGGGGCGACCCAGGAGACAATTGGAGGGCGCAGAGCCTCCAATCGGCTCTGAAAGAAGCAGGGGTTTCCCTTAGGGAATAGCCTTTCCCCCTCATTCCACACAGCCGACCACTGTGAATCAGAGCAGAATCGCTCCTGTTCCACCGGAAAGGCTTCGGGTGCTCAGGAAGGGGGCGCTGCACAAATCTATCTGACAGGAGACGCGCTGAGCGCGTTCCCTGCTCGGTGTTGCAACAAGGACGAGGCCGCAGCAAGTGCTGCGGGTCCTCGGCTCCCTCTGCACCAGACCAGGGCCGGGGGCCTCGCGGGGCAGCTCGTCCAGCCTTCCCAACAAAAGCACCGCCAGGTAGGTGCGGTCAGCAGCCCCAGGGCCTTCTCAAGGAAACTGAGGTTAATGAATTTCCTAAGGAGGGTCTTCAGCTAGTAACGGATTAAAATAGACACAACTATGTAAATGCATGCGTGTATACACACAGATCTAGCCGACATAGCATATCACATGTGTCATGATACATGCATATGTACATCCCACGCTATATACATTTTCCCAATATTCACCTCTATGAACTCTCTTTTCAGAACCCTCACCCCCTGGTCCCTGTACCTGTGCTGCAGGTTATGTTTTACAGGCACCGCTAGCTGAGTGGCCCATGCTGTACGTGGGGACAGGGACGCCAAGAGCAGTGAACGTGAAATTCTCCCAGTGCGCGCTTCCTAAGATTTTTATCTTTTTATGGAGCCCACAGCGTTTTACCAGGAAGTATTATTTGCTGAGCACCTACTTCTCAGACAATGTACGGATACTCACCGCCTTTCTTAAGTGAATAAATCCACGCGTTGATCAGAGGTGAGGCCCATAGAGATGACAGGTGTGTGTGAGCTCACGCCACAAGGACAGGAGGGGCTGTGGTCCTGTGCGGGTCGTGAAGGGCTGAGGCTGGCGGGGAGGGCTTGCTCCGAAGCCTGTCGCCATGCCACCTCCAATCAGCACCCTGGGCTGGGCCTTAGCGATGTGTTTCCGTGGTCACGTCCTTTGATAAAAATATGTGAATGTGAGGATATTTTTCTTACAACGTGCCCCTCCTTCCGTATGTTATAAGCTTCAGAGCTCATGTGCCGTGCATGTGCCTCCCACCCAGTCCTGTCGTGGAGAGAATGGTCGCGAGACCTGCCAGATAAACCTAACTTAGTCTACGTCTCTCTCTCTCTCCGCCCACACACACATACGCACACTTGCACACACACACGTGCACACGCGTGCGCTCAGGTCAGCCAAAATACATTGAGCACTTAACATATGCTCAGCATAGCTCCACTCCCATGTTATTTGTCTCAGATACGTTGTAATCCAGTTGGTGCGCTGCAAGCAATGTTGAAATCCATGGGAAGAGGGCAGGCCGCCATTCCCGGGCGCCGCAGCGAAGCGTGTGGGTATTGAGACGATTCGTGGGTCACACCATTCCTGGATTATTACTCTTTGTGAATGCGGCACTGCATGTCTTTGTAGAACTAGGACAAGGATGGGTTAAAATACAATTGAACACTAACTTTTGCAACAGATTGCCTTCACCTTACATATTTTTCAAAATAAATTGTTTAAATATTATACTTTAAAGGAGTATTCTTTAAAATTAACATTTCAAACTCCGATAGCACTGTTTGAGGCACAGAATTTCATTCTTAGGTTTCACTTCTCAGGAAGTTAAGTTGATCTATCACGTGAGTTATTTTAACGGATTTCTTTCTTAGATAACATTTATCCGTGATTACCTGTGGTTACAATTGTTTCACAGCCTGCATGTGTGATGGTGACGGTGGACACGTGCCATCAGGAAGGAGGGTGGGGTCGAGGGGCAGCTCCGGCTCTAGGGGCTCGCGTGCTCGGGCCGCTCGGAGAGAGTCCTACGGGGGAGCTACTGTGCCCGCCCCGGCGGAACCCTCACACTGGGCCTGGAGCAGAAGAAGCAGAGTTTGGAAGAGCCCGCTGTTGTCCTCACCTGGCACCCAGCACACTGTTTGGAGCCGGACGGACACGATTCCTTCCGGGCTGGGCCAGGGGCATCCCGGCCAGAGCAGCTCAGGTGCTCCACGGAATTTGTTTTCCTTGTGACGGATGCGCCATTGGATTTAAAGCCATCCTGGGGAATCCGATGCGCATGCTCTGCGTGAAAGAGCAGGCTGAAGAAGGAAGGGCGGCACAGCACAGAAGTGCTATTTTTGCTGGAGTCATTTGGACAAGGTAGAAAAGGCAAGCGGTACAAAGTTGGGTGCCCCTGCGATGGAATCGTGCCCTGGGGGGCATTGCTCCTGCATATCCCTGACACATGAGAGTATGACCCTGAAATGCAGAGGGGCCCCGGAAACCCATCCCATGAAGGACGACATGATCCTTTGTACTTGTGACAACTTCCTCTGCTTCGATGAAGGCAGAATTCACATGTCCTTCCTATTGTTACAATACAGAAATACAATAAAAAGCAATGTACACAGCCTCCGAGAAGGGTCTACAAGATGTGTGTAACTTCTATACCTTGTTGCGTGCCTTGGTTGCCAATTTATTACTTAAAAATAGACGTTAGTAATGTTAAAATCTGAGACACCCTCTGTTGCTTATGTCTTAGCAGCCATTTGCTTTGTGGAGACAGGATGATTAATAATATTAATCAGCATAATTTAAATGCCGGAGGGTAAGTAAGTCCGGTCCCATGTTTTGCTGCATTATTTTTACAAATGTTGCTGGAGATAAATGAATGTATTTTACATACACAAAGTCTATATGAATTTTGAAACAGTGATATATGATCAATTTTAAATCCTTTATGACCTAAATGTGAACATTTTAAAATCTCATTAGCAAGCCCCTTGGTTTTCAAATACTTCTAGGAAAATTACTAATACTTTACAAGCTCCTTTTCAACTGGATTTGACAGGAAAAAAAATCATATTGCCTTAAAATATAATACAGAAAAATCTGGTATATATCAGTTTCTTTAAAGGAAAAAAAAACCCTGTACTCATTCTTGACTTTCCATTTTATTTCACTTTCTGAATTCAATTATTTGGTACATCTTTTGGTCTCTACTTTCAATCATGCACTTGAGATCATAACATGTTAAAAGTGGAATTTTGTTCATCCTCATAAGAAAAGCCTTAACCTACATTGTCAGGAGGTAAAAATCAAACAAAATAAAAGCATTTATTTGGGACTTCAAGGAACTGCAAATCCAGGCACACAGATTCTAGTAGCGACTCAGTGTCCTGCCAGGGAGTCAAATTCAAGATTTTTAAAAGACCAAAGGTGAGCAGTGCTTTGTCATTCACAAAGAATTTTGATTGGTGCTGGTGAAGGAAAGCTGACCGTGGCCGAACATAACTGGTTGCTGAAGGTACTGATAACTAAAAACCCTGTCTGTGTGAAGAGTTGCGGGTGTTTCTGTAGCACTCTGGAATATTTACGTTTTTTTCTTAGTTCAAAAGTTCATGTTCTGTCCGGTGAGGATGTGCACAAGACCCATTTTCTTAATGGCCTCCTGGCTCCATTTGAAAGCCCCTTAACATAAGTGACTCAATTTTATCTCCCATTTGAGAAAGGTGATAGGAAGTTCAGAGGAGTAGAGTCCTTACCCAAGGTCAGTAGCCAGCGAGGGGTTGGCTTCCTTTGCCTGATGACCAGGCACTTCCCAGGAATCCTGGCTCTCGTGAGCAAAGCACCACAGTGACATAATTTACTGGCTTGTGTCCTGCTTACAGTGTGCTACTTTACAAGAAATAATTTAACAGGAGAAGCAGGGACAAATAATAAGGGGGGGGGGCACAAATGGAAAGCTAATATTGTTGAACTGAGCTTCTGTAAATAACACAAAAGGAAGATGGTGGCCCAAGTGCGATGGCTTAAGAAAGAAAGAATCCATTCCGTCAAGCGGAAGTTGCCGAAAATAGATAATTTAGACTCCACTCGTTTCAGAGAGGATGTTCCTTAGAAGGATTCTTTGTTGCTCTAAATTTATTCCATGTCCAGTAATACAAACCAGAGGCATCATCTTCATCACAGGATGTAGTGATTTGATCACCTGTGTCGAGGCCATAAGGATTTTCGGACCCAGGCTTTGTAACCCTTGTCACCTTCGATGGAGCCTTCGAGCTCCCTTTAGTCTTGTCATCCAGTTCTATCTACCAATTCTCAAAAATCTGGCTTCATCTGTGCCTCCTTAGTCCAAATCAAATTTAGGAAAAGAAATTCTCATTTGCTGACTCTTATAACTCCTACTTTAAGATCTGAAAACTGAAACTCTAGAAGAACAAATGGTTTACACAATAAAAATTACCTAACATTGGAAATCTGTAAATGTACATTTCCTGATTTCAAATCTGTTTTCTTATGTCCAATCACTGTGCCTCAAATGAGTGCTAAGCTAATGACCTAAATGATAACTTAGAGGTCTTCCTAATTTTAGCCTTACCACATGAACCATATTTGCTGGAATTTATACATCATCATGATACTGTTGAGCCATCAGCATAGAACGTTTTCCTTGAGTGGTTTATTTGATTCATATGAATAGCAGGTGAAGTATTGTCACTAGAGATGGCGCTGGTAACAAAGCCGACAGAACGGGGTGGGGGAAGGAGGTGGCGGGGAAATGGAGACAACTGCACTTGACCAACCATACAAAAAAGTCAGATATGTAAGTTTGCTTTTGCCAGGGAGAAAAAGAAATTTTCCTCTGTCCTTCTAGGATTTTAACTGAGCCCTCCCCAGTAATAAAGGCATGTTTAATGGTAGAAAAACAAATTTAATTTTGTACATACGTATAGGAACCCCTCAAAGAAATAACCAGAAAAGAAAGCATTTGTCCCTTTTAGACAGAGAAACAAAAATATTGTGAAAAAATGACAAAAGCAAGGGGTTTGGACAAGGGTAATAAAATGGGGAAGAAGGAATACGGTGTCTTTATAGGGTTTTCTCAGCCCTAAATTTTCTGATTCTGGTGCTAAGGATGATACCTTTCCTCCTGGTTCAAGTTGGCCATCTTTCATGTAGGAGACACGTCTCCTGCTCTCGGGAGGGTAACGGAGGGTCAGAGGATTCTTCTTGCAATGGCTGATCCTCAAGTACCTTTAATTAAAAAAAAAAAATCAGTATGCCAAACTCACATATTTGAGGGTGGCATATTCTAAACTCCTAAACTTTAAGTCTTAGATACTCCCCTGTTTCAGGGGAAATGATTATATTATTGTTGCTAAGAAGCAATCCCTAGATGTGTGGAAGAAGCCAGGTTCCAGCTCAATTTAAGAAGATTTTAAAAATTATTTATCTATGAAGAGTGGCCAAACTCAACAACGAGAGAGTTCCCCATTAACGGAAACCTCGGTCAACAGCAATGCCCGCGACAGCCGTCACCTTCTCTCCCTGCCACCCCCTCCCCCGGCACCCGCACTGTGTCCTGACCAAGATTCATTATTGACACAGAAGGTGAGCTGAGCAGCTGGGTCTGGAAGACAGACTAGCGGCCAGTGAGGGACACCTGCGAATCCAGCTCTTGGGGAACCGGGTTTTGTGCCCTCACTCCCCCAGCTGTTTGGTGAGAGGAAAGCCACCAGGCCGATCCCTTGGTCAGCAGGGTGGATGTAGTCGCTTTGGCCAACCTACAGAGATGGCCCACTGGCTCTGAAACACACGCCTCACATCAGGCGTTGTCACCACCCAGCAAGAAGTTACCACGGAGTGTGAATATTTACATAATTATCTCATTAGTCGGAAGTAATCATGATAACCTGTAAACTGAAACATAAATAAGGGCATCTACCCACATAAGATGTTTTCAACATGGCATATCTCTGGTTCTGCCTCCTTGCTTATTATTAGTGATTATAATATGAGTGTGTTCCATGTAAGTGACGGGTAGTGTAATCATTTTCACATTTGTTGGAAAAGTGAATTTTGCGCCTTCAATGGCACTTCATTCCAAAAGAATCATGTCATTGCTGGGAAAGTACATAAAGCTTGCTTTTCTCCTGTGATTTAAAGGGAAGTGGTTTTCTAAAATCCAGACATTTTGGTGCATCTGCTGTAATTACAGTTCCACAATTATAGTTTAATAAGCTGTGAAACACCTACAGGTACTCCACACAGTAATTTCAGAGACAGCACAGACGGCAGGAGAGCCTGTCTGTCATGTGTACTTAGAGGATTTGAAACTGCAGCCAGCTTTTTGATAGTTCACGTTAATAATGGTTGCGTGCACACACACCTCATACGTTTCAAAATATTTAAAAATGGATTAACACCTGGCTAACTGATTTTGCATCTTTTGGACAAATAAGAGACAGGGTGGTCCTCATTTTCGAGTCCCCTGCAGCTTCTTCCCATGTTGTTCGCACTCCAAAGCACTGATTTCTTTTTTTCTTTTCTTTTTGCAAAGTAAGGACATCTTTTTGCCATCCAACAGGCCTGGAATTTATCCTGACTTGGCCACTTGCATAAATACATCTGGGCAAGAAGACTGAACTACTGAAAGCCCCAGCTCCCTTTCCCACCAAGTGATGCTTGTAATGTTGATGTATTGGATTAACTCAGAATCAGTGAGTTAAGGCATATAAAACAAGTAGGAAGGCACAACACAGTCCGAACTGATCACGCTGATGAGAACGCTAAATGACCGCGGCCCAGGGGCTGCTCAGCCTTCAGCGCGCCCTGCCTATCCCTGACCTCGGATTTGCTTATCCCGTTCCCTTACTTCTGTGCAATGATACCGTGTAGGTGGTCTTTACTAAGGTAACAATACCAGATAGCACAAGGTATACCTGTGACTACTCTGTAGACGCGACGTCAAAAATAGCATTCTTGGCAGCCGCCACACAGGTACGACGGGAACTGCTGTGCATCTGACAGTCGGCTTCACTAGCCTGCAATGCTGCTTTGCGGACCATCGGTGAGGCCAAAGCTACAGCTCAGCAACCCCGCGCTCTCAAAGGTTTCTGGATCTCTGCTCCTCTAGCTAAAGCATCTGAAGGATGGCTTGGGGCTCAGTGGCTGAATGTTTGTGAACTGGTTGTTTTTATACTCTTGCCACATCCCATTGACGTAAGACAGTATTTGCAGACAGGAATATCTCAAAATATGGCGAGCTCTGTTTCAGGCCACCCCAAGGTAGTGAATATTGCAATAGAGCCAGTCATGCCCTTTTTGTCCACCAGTACCTACAAAAGTTATGTCTATGTTATACTGTAGCTTATCAGCTGTGCAATTACATTAGGTCTAAAAAAACAGTGTACATACCTTAATAAAAGTACAGTATTGCTAAAAAGTGTTAACCACTATCTGAGCATTCAACGAGTCATAACTTTTTGCTGCCGGGGAGTCCTGGCTTGATGTTGGTGGTTGCTGACTGGCCGGGCGGTGCCGCAGGAAGTTGGGATGGTTGCGGTCATTATTCAAAGTAAGACAACAATGAAGTTCGCCAGGTCGCTTGACTCTTTGTTTCATGAACAATTTTGCTTTGTAGCGTTCGCTGGTGTTTGATAGCATTTCACCCACAGAGCTTCTTTCCAAGTTGATGCCCATCCTCTCAAACCCAACTGCTTGCTTTATCAATTAAATGTACGTCATATTCTAAACGCGTTGTCTTCATTTCGGTAATGACAGCATCTTCCCCCGCGGCAGACACACAGATGCCGAGCGAGCCGATGCTTTTGGAAAATGGCATCGACAGCCTCGCTGGGCTCAGGGGTGCTGCACTCCAGCGGCTGGTAAAAAATTCAGCATTTGCCAAGCTCCGCGCGGTGAAACAGCGAAATGAGGTGTGCTCGCGTTGCCCGTCTTCTCTTCACAGCGGATTATCTCCAGAGATGATCTCTGCTGACACGAGGGATCAAGAAAAGTACGTCAGCACTCAATATTTCTGATGTCGCCTTTCCAGTGAAATTAAAGTCTGCAGGTGCACATGTCTGCTCGCATTAGTGAGAAGCCCTAACGTTCTGAATCTCCGAAGAAAAGCCAGCATATGCCATATAAATTCTTTGAGAAATAGAGAACTCAGAAATATGTTCGGATAATGCCAATGCCCCTTCAATGATACGCGTGTGTCTGCACCCTTCTGACTCTTACGCCGGTGTCTCAGGGCGGAGGCATAGAGGGAGTGGGCTCTTAAACGTATCTATAGGGATTTACTGCCTGGGCCTGGGGGGAGAGACAAACAGATCACTAGTTAGTGGTTAGTGGGTCACTCTAACCCTCAGGACATTATCAATATGCCTCTTTTGCCTAAACACCATTCACTATTTGAAAATTTATGCTGCGTTTGCGTGTGTGTGTGTTTAGTTTACAAACTGAAACGGAAATATAGCATGTAGATAATGTGCTTCAGGGAACGAGGATCAATTTCCACATGTTATGGCCATTTTACCTCATTGTAAATGATGTGACTCTGCACCCATCCCTCTTCAGCTAAAATTGTAACTCGTATGACAGAAATGCTTTCTGAATTTTCCTCCATTTTTCTATTTCAATCCCCTAGGCAAAAAAAAAAAAAAAAAAAAAATCTCATATGCTCATAAAACGACTAGAATATAATTTCTCTAACTCTACATAGCTTGTGAGTGGAAACCAAATATAAAATAAAATTACTAAGTTTAGTTTGTCATAAATAATATACATAAATATGCTGGGTCTTTATGGGTGAGTGCTAAAAACACACTATGTGTTTTCAAGAGGACGTATGCAGTGGATACATTTTCTTATCCACTGAATTACACTCAGGGACATAATAATATTTTAAGACGTTTTGCATTTTGATTTTAGCCAAGGGCTGGTCATAAACACTAGACCTGGTTATATCTGGTGAAGATCATATATTCAACTTCTAATTCAAAATTTAAATTTCAAAAGGGCTACTGTATTCGTTCGCTAGGACAGTGCAGCAAAGTGCCACAGGCTGAACGGATTAAGCAACAGGCAGTGCTCACAGTCCTTAAGACCAGAAGTTCAAGATCAAGACGTGGACAGGGTTGCTTGTCTCCGAGGCCTCTTTCCTTGGTTGACGGATGGTTGACTTCCCCTTCCGTTCTCACGTAGCCTTTCTAACCTGTGCTCTGTGTCCCAGTCTCTTCCTTTAAGGACACCGGTCACACCTATTTTGAGCCTACTCCTATGACCTCATTTTAACTCAGTCTCCTCTCTAGATACCCAGTCTACATATATGGTCACATTTTGAGGTGCCAGAGGTTAGAACTTCAACACACAAATTTTGGGAGACGTATTCAGCCTGTAACAACTGCAAACACGTAGATTAAAGGAATGGCACAATCCAGTGTTAGATATCCTGCCCTCTCTTGTACTTAAGAGGATTTTTTGTGTCCTTAACTCATGAACAATGTGGGAATTAATATTGATTGTCCATGCAGTCAATCATCTAAGTACAACTTCTGGTTCTCTCAAAATTTAGTTACACTCTGCCCTCAGCAACCATGTGGATTTTGTTTCGGGACCCCCTCACGGATGATGAAACCCCATGGATGCTCAAGTCCTTTATATAAAATGGCATAAAACAATGCTTGCAGTCAGCTTTCCGCATTTGTGGATTCTCACTCATGAACTGAAAATACTGTTTTTAAACCATGGCTGGTTCAGCTCCAGATGTGAATGTGTGGCTTCCTAAAACTTTGCATGTTCCTGCATGATAAGAGCAATGGGGACATCTCCCATTATAATATTTGGTCTTTTGTCCTCATTTCATGAAATTATTCCAAAACCGTAAAGGCAAAATGAGTGTCTTGTTATTTACGTAACAAGCTTCTTTCCATCTCAACTGGGTTTATGCCAATGAGGTGACTTCTGGGAAGCTTCTGAGGATGGGGGCTAATCAACGCATGTGATCAGAGAGTTGGCATGTTCGACCCAACCTCCTGGCTTCCAGGGGGGGGAAAGGGGCTGGAGATTGAGTTAATCACCAGTGACCAACGATTTAATCAACTGTGCCTATGTCATTAAACCTCCAAAAAGAAACAAAAGGTCAGTCTTTGGAGGTGGAGGTGGAGGTGGGGGGAGAGTGGTGTGCCCAGGGGTAGATGGAAACACTCTGCCCCCTGTTCGTGCATATTTTGTTTTATGCACCTCTTCCATCTGGCTGTTTCTAAATTGGATTCTTTAAAACAAACTGCTAACCTAGTTAGTAAACATTTTCCTGAGTTGTGTGAACCACTCTAGCCAATGAATCAAACATGAGAAGGGGTTGTGGGAACAGCCAATGTAGAGACAGTCAGTCGGAAGCAAAGGCGACAACTTGGACTTACCATGGACATCTGCCATGTTGCGAGGAGGGCAGTTTTGTAGGACTAAGCCCTCGCCCTGTGGGATCTGACACAACCTCAAGTAAATACCGCCAGAACTGTGAATTTCTTGTGGGTGTTGCAGAAAACACATGCTGGAGCATCGTCATCTTCATTGTTCTGTGACAAGATGACCAAGGCACGTGGGAGTGAATTAGTTGCTTCTTCCAGGTAGTTAGAAAATGAGCAGATCATGTATCAGCTCTATTTCCCCGACTCATTGTGAGTATTTCAGTTTTAAACGCTGCAGCTATCGTGCCGATGACAAGCACTGTTACCTCTCAGGTTGTGTGGATGGGTTTCTGATCACAAGGAACTGTGTTTTGTTTTTGAAAATCAAAGTGAAGATATAATTTAATCCATGTCAGTACAACTGTACCTGCCATGTCTAGTAATACATATTCCTATGTCAAAATGTGATTTATGTCTTTGTTTTATTTTATCAAAGTACTACATAAGGGGAAAAGTAATTTCCTGGGAACACCTGAGCCTCGTCATTTAAATATCATGACTCTCTCAAAGAAAGCCCCATAAAATTTCTTCTATATGTGCTCTAAAATTACAGATCATCGTTATACAATCTACATGTTCCCCTGAATGAACTGATCAATTTCATCTCAAATTCTGCCCTCTTGGGAAGGCTTGAACCTACCTTCTGAAGGTAATATTCTCCCTATCGTTTAATTTCTATTACACTTACTAATAGCACTTTTTAGTTTAATATTCTTAAACTATTATTATTTCTGAGTGATTAATCTGTTATAGAAACATTTTCCCCAATGGAATACAGGCACTTTGTCACCGTTATGAAACCCAGACTCTGCTCTAAGTCCATGAAAGTTGTTCCATAAATACCTATTCATTGCCTGATTAGGTAACAGACATTTACTGAAGCTACTTTACCTTGTAATTAGGCTTTATTTATTTGGTTATAAAAATGAGCTCCAATTTCCTCATTGAGCAATGGAAAGACATCTCTTAGAAAGTAATCCAGGAGCAAACTGGAATATGAAGAAATGAAGATAAGGCAAAACAAACAAGTAAGCAAACAAACTGCATCCAGCTGTACTCAGTCAAATAATCTGTCCAGAATGACCAAAAGATGACAAAGTTATTAAAGCTGTGTTCTGCAGAAAAGTGAGTTTCATTTTGCAAAGACCTCACAGCTGCCTTCCAGTCACTTGGAGGGTGTGTAGCTAACCCCTGGCACAGCTGATGCATACTATAAACCCTGTGGCAGGAGTGTGGGAACTTATCACAGCATCTTTATTCATTTACGTTTAGGTTTTCAAATCTGCAGTACAACAGAGATTGAACAAATCAATTAGCCTGTAAGTAGAAAGTAATGAATTAATCTGGGGGTTTCATATCTTTAAATATTTTGTAAATCTGATGCTCATTCGAAAATCTGTGGGTTAAATGAACTCAGTCATTCTCCTGGGGGTGTCAAAACACATCGAGGTATTGAGCAAGAGAACGGCCCCATTGTCTAGACAAAGAGCACAGACTCGCCTCTGAGCGGTCTCTTAATGATACTTGACCCTTTAAAAACACAAGCCAAGCCGGTAAAATCTGATTCTAGATTGTCTTGCCGCTGAGCTTTTGGAAGTAAGTGTGTGAAACCAAGTTGAATTCAAGAAGTAAGCATTTAAGCACATGCAAAATTATTACTTTTCTATGATTAATGATATAAGCACAATTAATGTATAACATTTGTGAACCCTTCATTACACATTAAATAAGATGCCACAGAAATACATAAAATATTTATTTCGTCAGTAATGCAATGAACATTTAATCAAAGCAATAGCAAACATAAAATTGATCATTTTCTTTGTTTTTGTCTGTTTAGTTAACAGGCAATTGATAATAAGAAAGAAATTCCAAATAAACCATATGGCTGATTTCTATTTAATATATAAAAACATAAACATGCTGGAAGAGAATATTTACATAAAAATGTCTGTGTAGCCTCAGGAAGAGACATATCTTTTTGTTCTGAACATTAATAAAAGACAACTTGCAGACAAAAAGAGATTTGAGCCCATGAGATTTATAAACTTCTTCATTATGAAAAGCAAGAACAATTAAATAAAAAGATACATTATAAAGATAGAGGTAGTAGATATAAGAGCTAAAGGATGAATTAAATTAAATCTATGGAATTGTTGGCAACCATAAGAAACATATCCTAACTTAGTTGGAGAAAAGATCATGAAGAGGTAATTGACAAAATAAATGTATACAGTTAATAGACATAAGAAATCATGTCCAAAGTTCCTAGTGTTTAAGACCTGGGTTAAGTCATAGAACGTCCCTAGTTACACCTGGGAAAGGTCTCGCAGTCCCCTGTGGCTCTCCCGCCTTGGCAGCCCGGGTTCTCAGCTAAGGCGGCTGCAAGAGCCAACCGGTCACAAGAGTCGCCCTGGCAGCAGTAAATAGGAGACAGCTTATCAACCCAAGTTTTTCACAGAAGGCAGGCTCAAGAAAAACACCGTTTTCTAAATTAAGCTCCAGCATGTATTTTGCGGTAAAATAATCCTCCGCTTTTCATGATTCCGGACGTGCATCATTGCGTTAATGGAGTGCGTTTCATTTCCATACTGCAGAAACCCGCTTAGCTGGGCCTGAGGCAGGACCCAGGGCCGGCCTTGACCACAGGGAGATGGAGCGGCGGCGGCGTCAGGCGGGCGGCCACAGCAGCCAGTGTGCGAACAGCAGCCCTGCTCCCTGCAGACAAGCAGGCGCCCGCCGTCTTCTGCTGGCCATCGTTCTCCCTTTCAGGGTTGTCTGGGGAACACGTCGCAGGCAGGAAGTTGTCTCTAACACTCAGGTAGCTCCTACGCAATTCAAAGAGCACCGTGAGCAATGGCGGTTGTGCAAACTAGTGTCCACAGGTGTGTCATGCTGCTGAGGAAATAAAAGTTTATTGCAGCTACTGGTGTATAGAGCAAAGAATGGGTGTCCAGTCTCATTTTAAAACTCCTCGGTTCTTAGGAAGGTGCTCAAACCATCTTCTCAGTTGTAGAGTTAAGACTGATGATTTCCCCTTCTTATTGTTTGTAAGGCATGTATAACAAATTACTTTTTTACTTTGTATGCTATTTTCTCAATATTTTAATGTTAACACCATCTCCAAAAAGGCCGTGACAAGCGCATGGATCTGAGTGCACATGTATATTCTGAACTGTACACATTGACAAAGATCGTCTTTACTTGACCAACTTTAGGCAGACTCCTGAACCTTCCTCTAGGCTTATCTGAGCATCCGGTGTAAAGCCTGATTTTAGTAAGAACCCTCCTGGGCCAGTTTAGCAAGAAGCGCCATCCTAGATACGTAATCATCCCCGTTATCCGACTGGTTGCTCACTCTCCGCGGTGCCCCCGGTGAGGTCTGATTTCTCCTTCTGGGTCTTCAGTAAAGATCCTGTTGGACCGATCACTTTAGCCGGAATCCCCCCTTTCCCCTGCCTAATGCTCCCTTTCAGTTATTTTCCATCCGCCCACCGCACCCCGCTCCTGGCTGTAAACTCCCTCTTGCCCAGGCCGCATCTGCGACGGAACCCAGCTCTGCAGCGAGGCCTCCTCTCCGCGTTGCAATAGCCCAGAACAAAATCTAATTTCACTGCTTTAATTACTGGCCAGCTCTGCCAGTTTTTGACAACGTACATGCAAGAAACACATTCTCTTTTACCAAAAGACTTCATTTTCAATGTTGATGATTTATAACATAATGTTTACAAAGTTTACCACAAAGTTCCGTATAAAGCTAGGCGCAATCCAAGATTTTCTCAAGGGTGTATTTTACTCTTTACTTGAAAGGAAAAAAAAGAACCTAGATATGGTTTATAGGCTTAGAGAATTACTTTAAAACATTTATTGCAGAAGGCCTCTTTATCCCATGACTTTGAAATATAGTCTCAGAACAATCTTGAATAAGCAACAAAAACTTCCTGTGAATCTGCGGGGTGGTGAGAACAAATGCTTACTTTATGTTACTTTGTGATAGGAACAAAATAAAGCACAAGATCTCAAAAGAGTACACGTTTCTTTTTAATTTTGTTTTCAATTTGAAATCTAAAGTGTATTTTTAGAAGAGGCTATAGTTACTTTGCCATTAGATAGATCGAAAGATAGATTCTGTTTAGCCACAGAATCAATATACTATATATACTACTTTATATATATAAAGTATAAAACATAGGTTAGATTATTAGATTTTGATTTAAGAAAATAATTGATAATTCTCATTTGTTGATTCTATATACATTGTTTTTCAAATTTCCATTCTATCTACTTATGAGCACAAAAGAATTCCTCAATTATTAACCTACAATAGGTCCCTGTGTCCCTGGAAACTGTCCTTCACAATCTCTTTGTATGAATTTCACAGATCCGATAAAAAAATGAATGCTTCTTTTTCACTAAATACTCCTAGTAAATTATTTGGTCATGGTTTTAGACATAATATATTTTTATATAAATTGAAAGTATACCCCTGGTTGGTGTGGCTCAGTGGATTGAGCACTGGCCTGCAAACCAAAGGGTCACCGGTTTGATTCCCAGTCAGGGTACAGGCCTAGTTGCGGACCAGGTCCCCAGCAGGGAGCATGCGAGAGGAAACCACACATTGATGTTTCCCGTCTCTTACTCCTTTCCCATCTCTCTAAAAATGAATAAATTAAATATTTTTAAAAATAATAAATAATTTTAGAGAACACTCTTGGAAAATTGGAAGTCTCTGCATTATACTTAAAAACTGAAACTACAGACAAGGAACTTGAAGAGTGGATTTTACTGGTCACGTCAACAAATCTATGGCCATTCTCAGTGCTCAGTCTATATCTCATGTTTTTAGAATAGAATACTCAGCGAGTAGCCATTTTAGGTCACAGGTAAATATTTGTATATGATTTTACATTTGGATAGGCTCAAGAGGGAAAAATAAACCCCTAAACACTGTTTTGCTTACTCATATTTTTTATTAATTTGAGAGAGAGAGAGAGAAAGGAAAGGAGGGAGGGGGAGAGGGGGAGAGAGAGAAACATTGCCTTGTTTTTACACCAATTTATGCATCATTGGTTGCTTCTTGTATGTTCCCTAACCATGATCAAACCTGCAACCTTGGTGTGTGGGGATGACCTCTAACTTACTGAGCCCCCAGCCGGGACCACTTGCTGATATTTTGAAGTCTCTGAGTTACCTAATGACTCTTATATTTTGAGAACTCCAATTTGAAATATTTGGTTCTCTTAATTTTTGTAAAAACAAAAAAAAGAAAGCAAATGATTGAAGCTGAGGTAATTTTCTTTAATTTTACTAAATGTAAGTATTTATAGGTTTTATATTTATTTATTTATATTTTTTAAAAGTCTCATGGAATAATTCATGTCTTGAAAGAGGTAATTATCTTTAATGTTTTAATGTTTTATATTCTTTTATACTGAAATGTTTTACTCACAAGTCTACTTTCACAGCCTTTTGCCCTTAATTCAGTCTAATATTTCTATCAGTTTTTAACTGAGATGTTGAATATGATCAACTCAGTGCCCAGTTATAATGCAATCTCCACCCCCCCTTTCTTTCTCTCTCTCTCTCTGTCATTTTGAATGATATTCAGTGGAGGTGGTGTTATTTCTCTGCCTCCAGAAACTTTCTATTAGATCCCATTAATTTCTGGATGACTTCACTAATTGACAATATCGTGGTCACTTTTACCTTATTTATATGTTTTGAATCATTAACAAAAACTGTCAATGATTCAAAACATCACTGCCATAGGCTGCACCAGACTTTAAGCTCGCCTCGTGATAAAGTTCACCCTCATGGGCAAAGCGGCAGGAGGAGACCAGGATTCCCGCTCTCTCCTTTCCCCAGGATCTTCTTTGCAGCCCCTGTTCCCTCCTGCCCCAGGGTCAAAGTGGGCAGAGGAAGTGAAAGTGTGGGTATCGAAGCTCTCAGGTTGAATGACGGCATTTGACTTTGACGTCCCCCATGGTGACGGCGTGACACAGGAGGGAAGTGAACCTCCCCTCCAACACTGTCATCATGAGACTGAACGGAACGGCGCCAAGCAGGACTGGTCAGCGCTCTGCTTCTCACTCTGTCCCGGTGGCGCTGAGACCAGCTGAGGAGTTGAGCCTCCATCTCCAGGTGGCATCAGCGGGGCAGAAAGAGGGCGGGAGGCAAAGCCAGCTGGCACTCTGTTCCCCTCCTTTCTTCCCGTTTTCTTACCAGGGACCAGCAGGAAGTGGAGCTTCCACCCCCAACCAGCCACAGTGAGGCCATGAGTCGGGCCTCAGCTGGCCCTCCGTCCGGAATAGGTGGGGACCAGAGGAAACTGATCTTACACCTCAGCTCAGAGTCGATGAGGCAGTGTGAGTAGGGGACTTCCTTTAAGGGTATCAGCGTGGACAAGAAAGAAGGGAAACTTTCATTCCACCCCCTTGCAATGAAATAGCCTGAGTTAAGTTCCACTTTAATGAGGGTGTATAGGCAAAACCGAGAAAAACACAAACTTTGACTGGTATGCCACACAGAGAACAAATTTCAATATGTAGTTTAAATAGGATCCTGAGACTTATTATACCTAAAATGATCTGGAGACAATGGAAAAAATCAGTTATAAATGATTAAACTGAAAGATTCACAAACTGAATAAAATAAAATAAGCATCAGATACCAACATCAAGATGAATCAGATGTTGGAATTATTGGGCAAGGATTTTAAAGCAGCCAACATAAAAATACTTCGGTAAGAATGTAAAAGTTCTCTTGAAACAATGAGAAAATAGAAAATGCCCACAAAGACAATAATTGGAAGAAAGAATCAAATGGAAATTTAGAATTTATAAATAAAATCATTGCATTAAAAACAATCTAACTGGATGGTTGCAATAATACAGTTGAAAAGACAAAACATAGAATTAATGAATTTGAACACAGGTCACAGAATTTACCCAAAATAAACAGAAGAGAGAATATAGATTATAGAAATAAAGAGTTTTGACCCGGCTGGTGTGGGTCAGTGTGTGGGCATTATCCCAAAAACCAAAAGGTCACTGATTTGATTCCCAGTCAGGGTACATGCTTGGATTGCAGGCCAGGTCCCCAGCTGAGGACATGTGAGAGGCAGCTCATCGATGTTTCTCTCACACATTGGTGTTTCTCTCCTTCTCTTCCTCCCTTCCCCTATCTCTAAAAAATAAATAAATAAAATCTTAAAAGAAATGAAGAGTTTCATGGATGTTGGAATAATAACCAAGGAGTTAATATGTGTATAATGAAAGTCCAAGGAAATGAAGAGAGAATAGGACTGAAAACACTGTTCTTAGAAATTATGACTGAAAGTTATCAAAAGGAGGAGAGAGGTATAAACCCACAGATTCGAGAAGCTGAGTGAATTCCAAATTGGATAACATGAATAATTTATGCCAAGGCATATCATAATTAAATTTCTGAAGTCATAAGTCAAAAGTCAAAAAACAGTTTGAATATAGTTAGAAAGAACCACTAATTTAAATTATGTAAGATTTTACCTCTGAAACAATATAAGGCAGAGGAAAACATCGCAACATTTTTCAGGTATAACCAAAGGAGAGGTGGTGTTACTACAGTAACAGCAGACCAAATGGACACGAAAATGAATATGTTATTAAAGAGAAAGAGGAGCATTTTGTACTCCTAGATGTGTCAAACCATGACTAAAATTAGAAATACACCCTTACTTAACTAAAGAACTTTGAAACACATGAACAGAAATGGACAGATTGAAAGGAGAAATAGAAAATTCTTAACAATGTTGGACACTTCAAACTCCATGTTCATAATGGATAGATAAATTGTAGATCGGTAAGGAAATAAAAAAACCTTGAATAACATTATAAAATAAGAAAACCTAATAGTAATCTACAAAACACGTCGTCTAACAAGAGCACAATACATGTTGTTCCCACATGAGCGTTCAACATCATCCCAGATGGGCCGTGTACTGGGCCATAAAACACGTCTCAATGCACTTAAAGGAATTGCTGTCATACTCAGTATATTCTCTCTCCACAATTGAATGAAATTATAAATAAATAGCAAAGAAAATGCTGGAATTCACAAATATATGAAAATTAAGTAACACTATCCTAAAAACAAATGGGTCAAAGAAGTTATACCAGAAAATTAAAAAATACTTTGAGATAAATGAACATGAAAGCACAACATACCGAAACTTGTGGGATACATAGACAGTGATGCGAAGAGGAAAATGTATAGCTGTTAATAGGAACTTTTAAAAAATATGTGAGATCTCATATAAGATAACTAGTCTCCACTGAGATATTGGAGAACATTGAAATGCACACAGCCAATGTAAAAAGTAAGAAATAATAAAGATTATAGTGGAAACAAATATAAAGAGAATAGTACAACAGATATATACGTATATATTCAATTGAACTCAAGTTTGGGTCTTTAAAAAGTCAACAAAATTCACAAATCTTTAGTTAAACAGACCAAGAGGAAATGTGAGAAGACTCAAATTACTAAAATCAGAAATGAAAGAAAAACTTTAACACCAATCATACAGAAAGTAAAAAAAAAAAAAGAAAGAAAGAAAAGAGAAAAGATTCCGAGGGTGTGGCAGGTAGGGGCGGCCTGCGACCTCGGGGAGAGCGCAGCACCCCGACGACCAATGCGATTCTCAGCGAACCGTCCCTTCACCTTTGCTCTCCGGGGCCAGCGCTACAGATTTCGTAGGGAGTTCATATCAAAAGCTTTCCCGAGCTTCCGTCCATCTACTTGGTATTTTATTCTCGTTATTGAAGAGAATTTTAGGTAGCATAAAATGAAAGGATACATTATACAATGAAAACAAAAAACGTAGAGATGGAACAGATCCATGGCTGGCAGAGCTAGGAGAGCAGCGGTCTGAGCTCCGAAGGCGTGAAGGGCTCTTCCGAGACGCAGGTGTCCCTCGGCCTGTCTGGGTGCTGATTACACAAACCCATGCTTTTGTCACCAACGCCTCATAGAACTGCAGGTCAAAATTGTGGATTTTTTTCCATGTAAAACAGAAGTTGTTAAGAACCTTTAAAAAGATATACTGCAAACAAACAACTGGAAAAGCAGCGCCAAGAACATAAGCATATCATAAATCCAGGGTAATTATACTGAGCATCGTCTGAGGAGGGTATGTGCAGTCTAGAGACACTGGAATCAAAGAAAGTGTTATTTTATACTGTAGAAGTGTATGAGAGAAGGGAGGGTAAATATATTGCCCTCTGTCATGAAAAGTTTTCTAAGTTTTCCATACCATAAGTTATTAAATAATCTAACGAAGAGGCTTAGCATATACTTAATACGAAACATATCTAAGGTCATGTGTGCATGAGAAATGATTTTTTATATATCAACAGAGTATTGGAAAATGTAAATGCCAAATCACATGTTCTGGAATAACGACTCTCCTTTATGATGACCATCAATATTATTCTGTTAAATTACATTAAAACTTCGAGGAAATAAATTTTATGCCCTTGAAGTTAACCTGGATGACTATAAATCCTTTGGCAAAGATACCGTTCTGTGGACACAGCCTTCTTCAAAGCTCACATGAGAGAGACGGTGCATTCCCCCCCACCCCCACCGCCGCAGATGCTCTCCAAAGCAGCAGTGAGAAACTCTTCCTGTGAGCGGAGGGCCATCCGTGGGTCCCCCGCCCCAGACGTAGTCAGGCCCAAACCGTAACAAAGCACTCAGCCACCTGCCTAGCTGCCGGCCATCTTCAGCAGGAACTAGTTTAACATTTCTCTTTAAAAACTGCTGCTTTCCTCACGGAAACGTTCACATGGAAATTCTGCAGTAATGAATCAAAACTTTTCCCAAGAAAGCAGTCACTTGATAAATTATTCATCTTCTCACACATTTTGAGCGTTTTTTACTAAAACAAAAAGTAATTTTTTATGGTTTGATTTAGTATGTGTTTTAAATTGAGATAAAACCCTATCTAAGTTTAACATAAGTTTTGTTTGATATACTAATGGTAAAGGAAGTGTATGTCTTATATAATAAATTCAGAATATGCAAAGAAGGAAAAAATTAAATACATTTAATCCTTTGAATGCAGGACTAACGTCTCAATATTTCTTTGCATTGAGTGTCATAGAACTTTGTAACTTGCTACTCTCATTAAAAAATGGTTTTTTCTTTAGTATATATTCTCATGAAATACAGCTACGCGTGCACAAAGATGGAGTCCCATGACTAAAACTGCAGATCTTGGAGTTTGCAGCTAATGTCTAAGTCCTGCTACTCGTATTAATTAGCTTCATGCATTTCCTACATTATTGAACCTCTGTAGGCCTCACTTTCTATAAAATGGGAATACTAAATATCATTAAACCCTCCAAAGCCAGTGGGAATGACACGAGTCGTGGATTTCTTGGTACATAACTGCCAAACTGTGGTGGATGTGGGCTCTCTAACACCCACAGTCTCGCCATCAGCTTAAAATAAGAGCAAATCTCAGCCTCAGTGGTTCACACAGTGCAGGCGGGTAGATTTTATTACCAAGCAGACACAGAACAAGTTACATAACCTGCTGTGTGCACACGGCAACGATCCAGCACTGCCTGTTCCTGTGTCGGAGTCACCATCTCACCGGACAGATAATTTAAGTACGAGGCCACGATATTCTAGATCCTGTTCCCCTTCGAGTCAGCATCCGTAAGGCTGAAACTCTCTGACCTGCTGTTGCCAGAGGTGCTTGTGACAGTCAGTGCCCTGCTTCCAGGGAGGAGAGCTGAGCCACCCATGACAGCCACGCCCTGAGAGGGATCGCTTTCCGCACCCGCCTGCCACACCCTGGAGCAGAGATTCCTGGTGTGTGGCTTCAGCTAATGAACTCCGTCTCTTATGCCCTGGTGTCCACGGACAGCATTTAAGGACAGATTACATTAAACTGAATAACAGTCAGACCTTTATGAGGCTTTGAGAGTTCAAGGTGAAGCACAGAGCAGAGCTGCAGGTAGGAAGCACTTGGGTCAACATTAGCACCAACCGATTTCTCCTGCATGGATGGCATCATTCCCGCATCCCATCCACGACCCTCTGTGTCAGAACATGCTCTTGACAAACCGGGAAGGCGTTAAAGCTGTGGATGCTACAGTCTCCATCAGCACTTGTGAGCCTTGACTTTTAAAAAGTGTGGGGTCATGTAGACCCCATACTACTTAAAAATATAAGTAGAAAATAATTATTCCATAGAATGGCACTTTGACCACAAGGTGTAGGATCGGAGGCGTTGACTTCTTTTTCTACATTAGTTGGTATTGTTGCTATTTCACACAACGACGCCTTTTCTTAGGCAGGCCTGTTGTATAATTACACATTGCCTGTTATGGGCACCGAACGGCCAATGTGCTGGACATGCGTAACCATGTCGGTGGTGATCTGCCCGCATCCCTTTGGGTTCCTTTTGGCCATTCTAGAAGCTCCTCCCCCAGCTTTTGGAGCATTTTACATCTCATGCCGGGCTTATGCCACTCTCGGTGGAGGGGTCCGAGAGACCAGCAGTGCCTGGGATTGACTCTCTCCCCACCCACCTCAGCACCGGAGCCCCCGTGCAGCCGGTGAGAGACCTGTGAAGAACATGAGAGCTCAGTTCTCTGTCCTTTAATTATGGGACAGTTTTAGGTGGAATTTAGGGTCCAGAGTTCTCAGGTGGGAACAGGTAGAGAGGCTGAAATGGACAGAATTTTCATGTTTACTGGCTTCTCCCTTCCTGACCACTCTTACTAGATTGTTCTGTGAGCGTTGCTTGTGAAACGCGATGTTGCCACTGCTTCAGTAAAGGAAGTGTGGAGGTTAACTTGATGAAGCTTCTAAACAAAAAACAGACATCCTCTTCCCTGTGCCTAGTCTAGGACAGTGCACAAGGATCTTTGCAGCCTGTCCAACAAATGCTTTCATTGCCTGGAGAAATTCTAACCCTTCCTGTGAATTCATCAGCACAGTAGGTTCCTATGCGAAGCTTTATTTTCCTTCTTACGTATCTGGGGTAAACTGAGGACACAGAGAAAATATTTTAACTAGGAACTTCCTTTTTCTCTCATCAAACTTAACATGGTGGCTTAGGAGCTCTGAGCAGAAGCTCGGCTTCAGCAACCCAGCAGCCCGCAGAAGGCCCGCCCTCTGCCTCTCCCCAGACTGAAGAAACACCGGTACAGGCCACCGCGGCTGACACTCTGGGACTTCCTGGCACACTGTGGGTACAAGTGAATGCCCATGCCTAATCTTACTTAAAACTGGTGACATCAGCAATTAGGATGCTCTCAGTGTCACACCATTCTTTTCTCTTCCCTCCATCCCGATCTCCACAGTTCAGGCCCCTCCTCTCAGAGTGTTCTCGTCTTCACGAGAATATGGAAAGTAGCTGAGAACCTAGAATGTTGAGAGGTACAAGGGACATTAAAATGTATCCAATTTTAAACCTCATTTCACAGTTTGTTGAAGGCACTGGAAAATAAGTCACTGGTGAAATTAGGTGTCTAATTTTAGTCCTTGTAAATTATGGAAAACATGGTTTTGTTTAATAAAGTGAATTGCACAAGGGCTCACGCACAGAGAGGGAAAATGAAAATTCTGGTGTGACCTTGTCTTGACTCGTATCTTTAGGCTGTCACCTAAGAGTTTAAGGACCGGGCAGGTTTATTCCTCCAAAGCCAATGCTCGGAGACTCGATTTGAAAGCGGTGTGCGCCTCACAGTGGTGTGGTGGCCCTTTGAGGAAGTCATCCTCAGCAGGTCCTAAGCTGTGGCTGAAGAAGATACCAGTGATGAGGATTTGAAGGCCGGCTGGGACCAGATCGTGGGTGGTGACTGAGAAGAGCCTGGGTTGCCACGTGGGACATGGAGGCCTTGGCCAGCTCTGAAAATAGAAGACAGTGTGATCGCCCTTGTGTTTCAGGCCGTTCACGGGCCCTGAGGACTTGCAGGATCCAGCTCATTGGACGCACTTTTCATCAAGCGTTAGGAAGCCTCAGAGGCAGGAGGTGATGTTTCCAGCTGGGAAAAGCCAAGAACAACTTGTGGCGTAGAAGGCACGTGTACTTGGCTTTAGCGACGAAGGGGCAGAGTTACAAAATAATTGGTATGAATGGAGAAAGGAAACTCTCTGACTACAGGGTGGGAGTTCAAGAGCATTAAGAGGTGAAGTCTTGTAGACCAAGTTGATGCCAGTACATGGTAACCTATTAGATAAACAAACAAAAACCTTGTATGTGTTCCTCCAGTAACTTCTATGGAAAGCAGTTAGAATGTTCAAATTGCAGTGGGCAATGCTGGGTGTATTTTAGCAACAACTTTTATTAAATTTTGCACTTCTTTCCCCTCATTCTCTAAAATAAGCAAACAAGCACCACGTTCAACCCACAGAGCTCTTCTGATATATCACGACTTACTCCATTTTCTTGGTAAAAAGGTTGGACACTAAAAAACTGGTTTTCCAGATCTTGATCTCCTATGAGTCCAATTGTTCTAGAAAAGGACTCTGCTTCGATGACAGATATCAGGTCAATTCAAAACTCTTTCATACCCTTTGACCTCCTTTTTGTCACTAAAGGACTAACATCTCTTCAGGAGCAAAAAGCAAGACAGATGATTGGCTACTGGTTGTCAATCCCTGAGGAGTCCGGAGAGCGCCACATCTCTGCCTGTGTCTCGGCGGTCAGCATGTCCATGTAACAAGAAAGACCCTTTAAGTTTAACAAATACTAAACTAAGTTGGAAAAGGGGTCGATCGCCATGGACTGGGGCAGGCCCTCTCTATCCACGATCGCCAAGGTTCTTCAGACCTCTGTGTTCTAGAGAATATGATATTCTAAGAATGTAGAATTTTGCAGGTGTACCTTGGATAACTCTGATGCTACACTGAAGACCTGCTGCTTAAATAAACCTCATGAAGTGCCAAGTCGAGGCAATGAGAAAAGCAACCTCCCCATGAGTCCCAAGCGAACCTCACCATTGAAGGCGGTCACTGCTATCAGTTGCTGTCAAGGTACATTTTGCTGTCTGATTCGCCACCACCTTTAAATACTGGCCTCAGAGCTCAGCTCCATCACCTTTTCATTCTATTGATTCTCCTTAGAAAATTTATTTTGCCTCCACAATTTCTGTTACGCGCCAATGACTAATGATGTAAATCACAGACCCATTTGAGCTCTTAGGGTTTACACAGGGCAGAGTTTTAGCTGATCCATCTGACATCGTGTCCTATGCGTGGTGTTTTATAGCTCCCCCTTCGCCACCCTGCATCCGGTGCCCCCGTCCCACTGGCCCACACTCTCCTCTGCCCAGACATCCCCCCGGACTGCTCTCTCCCTCCTCGGGCCCTGCCCTGCACGCCCAGTACCTTTCCCACCAGCACAAGCCTGCCGACACCCCTCAACCAAATTCACACTAGATGCTCCCTGACTCGCCTCATTTTCTAGACGCTCGGGCCCTGGTTGCGACGCCTCACTGCTGAGCAAACAGACAGCTGCCTCCTTGAAACCTTTCTCAGTTAAATAATTCATCAACGTTCGGAACTTCCTTTGAGACTCAGAAGGTTGTAAACGCAAGTTATGGAAACTGTCACCAAGCAGCTTCTGACGCCTCCACCTTTGTTGACGGATCGCCCTTACCACCTGTGTATCCGTTTTGGCTCTTGGTGACGAATCGCTCAGAGATCTCCAACTCTTCATCTGTTTCAGCTGTGGGTTAGACTCTGTCGTTTGTAATTTCCAGTGGACTTTCTTCCTTTCCTGAGCCTTGGCACTTGGTAGCATTTTCTAGTTTCCCATTTATAACAAATAAAAAGAGCGGGGATTCAAGGTGTGTGAGAGTGATATTCTTAACCCTCTTGGTTTGTTTCCTTCAGAGCATGTGAATTGCATAGGATTCGTATCTATTCGTGGCAGGGCAAGTTAACTAATCGCATGTGATGCACTGGGTGGCTCTGAGGAGGAAACAGCTATGCCTGCCCGCCCCCAGGCTCACGGCCTCGCAGGGGCGTCCAACCGCTGGGGCGCTCTGGGCCATGCTGGAAGAAGGAGAGCTGTCCTGGGCCGTGTGTGAAATATGCAAACACGAACAAAAACTGATGAGCAAAAAAAGAAAAAAAAATTTAAGTAAATTTATGATCTCGTGTCGGGTCTCATTCATAACCACCCAGGGCTGCACGCGGCCCGCAGGCCGCGGGCAGGACGCCCCTGGGGAGCATTCGTTTCGTAGACTAGATCATCCACTGGGACCAAGAGGCGAGGAGAACAGAAGGGAAGCTAAAGGGCCAATTGAGTGTTATTGTTGTTTTAGTTAATATTGAAAAGCTATTGTCTACTTTTCATGTCATTATTATTAAATTTTAACTGTGACATGTTTGTACCCGCTTTAGATAATAACATTACTAAGCACATCTGTTCTTGACACTGACATATGCACTTCCCATATATTATTTGATTGATTTTTGCAACAAGCTCAGGAGACAGTTACTGTTATTGGTGACACACAAAGAGGGCAAACAGCTGGCCCAAAGTCACACCGCTGGTGACAGCTCAAATACACACTAGGAACCTAAACACAGAACCCCTCCTCATCACCCTGGTGCTATTCAGGTATTACAAGAGCCACTCAAATGATCTTAATCTAGTACAAAATGAAAGTTTCCCACGAGCCCTAAAGATTTCTAAAATTCTTAATCCCCTGTTTACTTCTCTTAAGCGTCTCTGTTTTCCTACCAGAACGTAAGAGCCAATAGGTCCCGGGTCTTGTGCACCTAACCCTCCTCATAGGCTCAGCACTTAAAGCGGCACCTGGCACACAGCAGGCCCGTAATGAGTACGTGTGGACGGAAAGATCAAAGCACGAATGGGAAAGGGAACATTTCACAGGGGCCTATGAGGCTGATCGCTGATCAGTGTTTATATTTCACTGTTATATGTAAACGAAATCTAAATTATTTGACATTCCCCACTCATAGTCATTCCAGGTGTTGATCTACACCTTTCCCATAACTGGGCAGCAGAGAAACTCATAACAATCTGTTGTGAACGTATCTGAAAATATTTTCCTGGAGTCCTTTTTCATCCTGGAAATTTTTTAAAAATTAGAGAAACTTCTTTATCAAATTTGCTTAAAATACTTTTTACATTTTGAAACCAGTCTTTTCATTCAATTTTACCTATATTCTCTTCAAACCTATACTTAACTATCATTCTTCCCTGGCTGGTGTGGTTCAGTGGATTGAGCCCTGGTCGGAACCAAAGGGTCACCAGTTCAATTCCCAGTCAGGTCACAGGCCTGGGTTGCGGGCCAGGTCCCCAGTAGGGGGCACTCAAGAGACAACCACACATTGATGTTTCTCTCCCTCTCTTTCTCTTTCCCTTCCCCTCTCTCTAAAAATAAATAAATAAAATCTTTAAAAAATTATAATTCTGTTTTTCTCTCAGAATATCTATTAATTCAAAGTTTTTACATTACGAATATTGACTCTATTTTAATTTATTAATACCTATTTTAATTTCCTCTAGAAATTAAGTCTAGATATTTAGAGTCATTTTTCAGGTCGCTGATTTATTCATTCTGTTTCTTTGTTCTAAATGTTTATGGTGAAACATTTAATTCTGGAAAAAATTAAGAAAACATAATTTTAAATAAGATAAATTATTGAAACCTAGACAAGTAAAGGACAAAATAATAACAGTAACCAGAGAGGAGGGGGAGGGGGATGGCGGGGAAAGAAGCAGAAGTGTCGTCAAGGAACACAGAGCCCCACGGAGAAAGCCAGAGGGGAAGGACCAGGGCGTGGGGTGGGGATGGGTGGGGATGG
>PVJD01014444.1:0-29109 GCA_004026545.1 Mormoops blainvillei
ATCTGTCATCACCAAGACCGTAGTAATAACCCTATAATTGCTCTCTCTGAATTAAGTCAGGCCCTATCTCCCTATGGTTTGGGAGTAATCTTTATTAAACCCAAATATGATTGTGTTATAGTTCTTGCTAAGATTCATTCACAGTCTCCTCATCACTTACATGGTAGAAACATCAGTGTTCCCTACATGGTTCTGCCTCCCTCTGTGGTATCACCTTCCTTTGCTCTTCTTCAGGGACACCAGGCCCTGAGCACACTGAACCAGTGGGGCTGCTGCTTGATTGAGAATCCCCAAGCTCTCCCCTTCTTCCTTACTTGGAGATCTCCAACTCTTCCCTGGTGCCCCATTCTAGAGATTACTGCTCTTGAAAAGCTTTTCTTGATAACCTTCCTCTCCCCTGGCTAATAGGCTCTCTCTCCTCTGTCCTCTGATATCACCTTTTGTAATGATTTTACATGAGTGTTGAATAAGTAACTAAACATCACACAACACATACCATCAGGCAGGGACTCTATACCATCCATTTTTATGTCTCAGCAACTAAGCCATGTTGGTTGATAATGCTAGCTGAAAATGTTGTTGAAATGAGTGACCAAACAGGAACACTTTCAGGGGTCTTCAGACCACACTAGGAAGGGCCATGCTAGGCAGGTTCATTGTATAAGAACTGGCTGAGAGTCTGGTGGCCTGATGTGGGACTGCATCAGCATGGGTGTGGGAGAAGGGGATATTCCCATAAAGATATGGTATAGGCTAGCAGCAGCCCTGATATCAAAAGAAGGGTAAAGAAATTCCTCAGCCATACATTGGAAGCATGGCTGATTTAGAAATGAAATGGCAGAAGAAGACAAATAAAAGGACAGTTTCTTAATATATCAATGGCAGAACTAAAGTGAAACTTTTGGGAGCTACATCAGTAGTTATGAAGAGTGCACTGAACCACGAAGAGAAAATATTACTAAATAATGTTATGTGTTTTTAATGGGCCACATACTGTGTTGGGATATTTTATCTTATTTCATTTTTATAGTAATCCTTGGGAAAAGATAATTTTCCTATTTTACAAGTGAGTAAGTTCCCCAAGATCAAATCTTTAGTAATGGCTGAACTGGGACTTAGGTTAGATTTCTAATTTATACCCAGAGGTCTTTATACCAGAGAAAAGAAGGAAGCCTGCGTGTTAGTTATGACATTTAACTTTTCTTTTCTGTAATTTTTCCTGCCTATGAAATTCTTTGATTTAATTGTGGGTTTGTTTTAATAATGATAGGTACTTACATTTTGTTAAACAGATAGATGAATGAGTAAAAGAATGGATGTTTGGGTACATAACTGCATACATAATTTACTAGGGGCAAACGGAGACAAGATATCTAAAAGGCTAGGTATAGCTATTAAGTGATTAAGAGGTTATACCTTAAGGTCTCTAATATCCCTTATGGCTTCTTCCTTAACAGGAAGAGTGGAACTTGCCATGGCAGAAAACAATATATTGGTGGCTTCATCATTACTTTTAAATTTTCCCTTCAGTTTATGTATAGATGTATGCAGTCTGCATAAATTGCTAGTGTAATTAGCAATTTCTTATAGGGCAGGTCTACTGGTGATAAACTCCCTTAGCCTTTCTTGACCTTAGGCCTTTTGTCTTAAAAAAATGAAGAAATGGATAAGCGAATAAGCTGTGCCAATATCTGGGTTGCAGCCAGAAATGTTATGATCTATGTTGAGGAGCAGAAACCATCAAAAAGCAGTCATGTTGCCTCCCACATGAGCACCTGCCATCTCCCCCGAAGCGGAGCTGGTGTGGCCCCTGCTGCTGTGGTGGCTGAGTGCCAGCCACCAGTGGAGCGAGTTTCTGTGTTCCTTGGGGCTGCTCGGAGGTCTCCATGGGCTGCCGTACTGTTCCAGTGGTTTCCGACAGGCCTTGCACTACATCCTCCATAATTCAAAAAGACCTAAGACTTCCTTTCCAGGAAAGAGGAATCAAGCCTTGGATGTTACATTTTCTGAGCTGGGTTTAAACCAGCTTGGTAAACAAATTATGAAGAGGCTTCTGAGAAGTTAAATGTATTTTTTTAACTAAGTAACCTCTATCCAGATTAAACACTACTCTACCTCCCCGCCCCCAAAAAAGCACCTATTGGTTGGAGAAGTTGAGTGTTATTTTTTTTTAGTGTTTTACATTTTATAGGATAAATGTCTATCGTAGGGCCATTGTGCTATCTCACATTATGTTCCATAGTAACTTAGAACTGTTTGAGATAGAGCCTTCAGGAACTTACAGAATTCTGTGGCTCACTCAAAATTTTGTTCTGATTAACATCTTGCATCCACTTAGCACAAATGGAGAAAGAAAAATTATTCAGATTTTTACATATGGCTTCAATGTATGACTCATAAATGAGTTTGGATATTACCGCAGTTTTCATAGGTCAGGCTTGCGCCAGAGCACAGGGGTCTCTCTGACTAGACAGCAGACAGACAGACTGCACTGTCCCTAACAGCCTTCCAGCTCTGACCTGGGTCCTCCTCTGCTCTATGACAGCTTAAACTTTTTTAGGTGTCAGGTGTAGAAGAAACCTTCCTCAGGCTCAGACACATTTGTACACAAATCTTCAGTACCAGCTTGTTTGATTGCTCTAACACCTTTAATTCAGTAAAGAATAAAGGACACAGAGACTGAGACTCTCAGAACACGGGCTCTGAAGTGCTTTCCTTTTGGCTGGTGGGGAAAGTTTTAGAAATTGGAGGACACTGAGTCTCTGATGGGGAATGAATGGGCAGGGAAAGCCAAGTGCTGCCCTTGGAGAAGAAAAGAGGCAAGTGGAGATCTCACCGTTCTGCCTCTAGCTGTCTGTTTATCCTCCTTTGTGCCAAACGGGCTGGGTGGCTGGAGAGGGGATGGACTGGTCTCGTCATTCAGGACAACTGAGAATGGGCCTGATTGCGGTTGGACCTGAGTGAGAACCCTAAAGTTCCAGTTGCGTAGGTCTTTTTGTCACTAATTCTTGTTTCTGAGGTGGCTTTAGAGCTGGAAGTTTCCATCAGTTAAGCAATAGATCAAGCACTTACTCCTTTTCTAAAATATCATTATGGAAATTTTCAAACCTATAGCAAAGTAGAAAGGCTTTTACAGTGAATGTCACTGTTTCCATTCCCTGAGCCTCACCATTAACACATTAACTCATTAGCCCACAAGAGTTACTCCTGGTTGCCAGGACCCAGGACCTACTAGCCAGCAAACTACTTCTGTTCTTTCTGCAGAGGTTTATCTTCTCACAGAGCTGCACGAGGCTGTAAATTACACGCAGAGGGGAATCCGCAGTAGTCAGAGTGGAAGAAAGGACAGCTCAGCAAGTCGTGCTAATACAGTTCAAGGCGCAAAAGAATATGTAGAGATATTTGAGTGCTTGGGAAGGAACTGGTGCAGAGAGCTGTCTATCCTCAACAGGGGGGAAAGAAAGATAAGGTCTTCCTGAGCTTCGAAACCTGTTTTAGTTTTTTGATTAAGCCCATTTATCTTGTCAAGATGAAACCTTAATAAAAACTTATTTTTAGAGGAAAAAGTTGAAAAATTTTGATGTTTAAAAATCCAATTCAAATTATCCAGTTATCTCAAATACAGCACTACTTCCATCTCTTAGTGTTGTATTCAGAAGTGAAGATTCTCACTGCAATGAAACCCTGACTTTAAATTACCAGAGGGGTTGTGATAGTAATATTGGCCATGTGTGCATTATCATATGTAACACTGCCGTCTATGTGAGTGCTCATTGCCTTTTGAGAGACTGCCTGTTGAGATGGCTACCCTCTTGCACGCGTGGCTAGGGAAAGGCCGGCCCAGGGCCCAGTGGTTTCTCCCACAGTATGTCCGAGTGCGTCCCAGCAGGCCAGAGGCGGGAAGGGGGGAGTTGACAAAGGAAAGCAGTGTCCATTTTAGCGATAACAAAGCATGTGCTGAATTTTGCTTGCCTGGTGGGATAGAGTTCATTGAAGAAATTCTGAGTTGTTCACCAACTTGGAAAAATCAGGAAGATTTACCTGTTAGAAAGTGATTGAGAGTTTACACTCTGGGTAGAGGCCCACTCCAAGACACATCATAATTAAGATGACAAAGTTTAAAGATAAAGAGAGAATCCTAAATGCAGCAACAGAAAAGCGGTTAGTTAGCTATAGGCGAGTATCCATACGACTGTCAGCTGTTTTCTCAAAAGAAACTTTGCAGGCTGGAAGGGACTGGCAAGAAGTATTCAAAGTCATGAAAAGCAGGGACCTACGGCCAAGATTGCTCTACCCAGCAAAGCTATCATGTAGAATTCAAGGGCATATAAAGAGCTTCCCAGAGAAGAAAAAAACAGAGTTCATCATCACCCAACCATTATTATACGAGATGTTAAAGGAACTTATTTAAGAAAAAGAAGATCTCAATTACGAACAATAAAATGGCAATAAATACATATCTGTCAATAGTTGAATCTAAAAAACAAACTAAGCAAAAAGGACAGAGACAGAATCATGGTTATGGTGTGTTTTGACGGTTGCCAGATGGGAGGGGGTGTGGGGGATGGGTGAAGAGGTGCAGGAGTTAAGAAGTACAAACGGGTAGTTACAGAACAGCCATGGGGATGTAAAGTACAGTATAGGAAATGGAGCAGCCACAGAACTTACACACATGGCCCATGGACATGAACAATGGTGTGGGGATTGCCTGAGGGAGTGTGGGGGTGCCGGGTGGAGGAGGGCAAAGGGGGAAAATTGGGACAACTATAAAGCATAATCAATGAAGTGTAATTAAAAAAAAACAAACAAACAAAAATAGAAAGTTTACACTCTGTTACACTCTGGGTACAGCAGGCTGATTCAACAAGTCCCATTGCACACTGGTTAGATAAGACCATTCAGGTGGGTCTAGGGAGATCCTGGCATGTCGGGGCATTTAAAGTTCTTAATCATTTTTATCAACTTTGGTAGATGGCTCAAAGTTTATATTGTTTAAGAGCTTCAGTTATGATGAAACAAAGCACTCAGTTTGATTATTGCCTAAAGTACTGTTGTAAGTGGAAAATTTTCCTTTTAAAAGTGTAGAGATCACCTGTATCTACTTTTTAAAAGCAGTTTTGAAGTCCCTCTGCTTACTATCCAGTCCGGTTCCTCACCCACACACCTGGAAGGGGAATGCTGGGGTGGTCTCTGGTCTTAGTAGGACATGAGGAAACTGAGACATCAATCGAGAGATTTGTTGCTAAAAAATCTTGTCCCTTCACTGTCATTATAATCACAGGGTCAATGAAATTCCTGCTTAAATAGAGCCCTGAAAATACTTTATTCTCCCACTGCTGCTCTCAACCTTCCAGCCGATCAGAGCTGCAGCCTCTGCTTACATTCTCAGTGACCAAGCTTGAGCTCACTCAGCAGAGGTCCCTGTCCTCACTCAGCTCTGAGCATTAACACTGCACACAGCTCTGCGTGTCTGTGGCAGCAGGGATCACCTGTCCCTCCTCACGTCCACTACTTAGAGATCATGCAGAATGAATTTAATTCTGCTTCCACAGGAAACTTTGCTATCATCATCATCATCATCATCATCATCATCATCATCATCATCAGCCAATATGTGCTGTGTCAGAATTTAGTGGAAATAGATACATTTTGCAGTGGAAGGAGTCCAGGATTTGAATTCTAATTCTCTATTTATAAGCAGTGTGACCTTGAGTTAGGTACTTAAATTTTTCTATTCTCAGTTTCGGCACTTATACAGTGGGGTAAGAGTGCCTGCATCAGAGGATTGTCTCAAGACCCCATGCACAATCACATTTGTGAGGCATGGGACATAGTACCCACATGGAGTGGAACCTTGGTAAGAGAACGTTGTTTTTAGTTGAAGGGTGTAGGCTGTGCTAGCTACAGATGCTGCATCTAATTTGGTGATTATATGCCCATCCCAAAGGACTGAAGTGATTATAGTTTTCCTTTATTTTCACAGTGTCATAGTAAGGCATGCAGATTAAAAATAATAATTCAGTAGATTTTAGAAACAAAAATAAATGCCTCTGTGAGAGTTTCTTTTTTCTTATCAGAGGGGGTGTAATAATGTAAAGCTTTCAACCCTGGTTTTCCCCCTCGGCTATGCCGTGTACATTGACAATTTCTGCATCAAAGGGTAGTGCTGTCACTCAACCAGGATGCGGTGGGAGCTAAGGCCAGAGCAGCAAATGATGGCGCAGGGGGAGCTGCTTTTTAGTCTTGTCTGCACACAAAATGGTCAGCCTGGAGCGAGGCCGCTTCCTCCCTGACTTCCCTGCAGCTCAGTACCCCTGCCAGGAATCCGTAAATATCGGGCGCTGTCCACATTCTTAGGTGAACAGGCCACGGGAGAGACCTTTGAAAGTGTGGTCAGAATATGTGGACGATTTAGCCAATGGTGGGACCGATACAGATCTTGTTTTGCATTACCCTGTGTGCTGGTTTTTCTTCTGAGTTGCATGTGTTCCTTCTACTAGCACTCCTGAAACTGTAGTTAACTGATTATGTTTAATAATAATACAAATATATACTCAGTGGCTGAGGAGAGCGGGAGGAGGTCAGGGTGGCAGGAAGATGCTGCCCTTTAACGGAAATTGCAATCAATTAGGAAGCTTTTCTCAGTCTCAAGCTAGAACTGAGAGTTCAGGTAAGTGAGGCCGCCATTGCTGCTTTGAACACCTCGGAAGGGGAGAATGGATTTATCAGGAGTGACAAAGAAGAGCTTGCTAGGAGCCAAAGAAAATAATAAAAAGTCCAGCACTAGGGCTCCTTCTCCTACTAAATGCAAAGACCACTCTGATGAGAAGTCCAAGGATCACTCTAAAGATAAACGGGTCACCAAGGAGTCGAGAGAGAAGGATCGTGGCAGGAATAAAACTCTCAAGAGGCGCAGTGCTTCCAGCTGGTAGCAGCGGCACCAGGCCTCGGTGCAGCTCTGTCTGCAGCTTGGGCTCCAGCACCAGCACCGGCTCAGGAGTCTGCACTAGCTCCTTGTCTGCATCAAACCGCTCAGGAAGTGCAAGCACATCCCAGAGCTCCAGCTCCAAGCAGCGCCTCCGGCTCTCCAAGTCCTTCTTGGCGCAGACGTGCCAACAGGTGGCGTTCCCACTCCAAATCCAAACCACCCAAAAGAGATGAAAAGGAAAGGAAAAGGCGGAGCCCTTCCCTTAAACCCACCCAGGTACACATTGAGAAGCTTACCAGGAATGTGACCACGGATCACATGATGGAGATATTCTCCACCTATGGGAAAATTAAAATGATTGGCATGCCTGCAGAAAGGATGCACCCCCATCTATCTAAAGGCTATGCGTATGTAGAGTTCGAGAGTCCAGATGATGCTGAGAAGGTGCTGAAGCCCATGTATGGAGGGCAAATTGATGGCCAGGAAATCACTGCCACCAATATGCTGGCCCCCTGGCCTAGGCCAACCCCCCCAGGCGATTCAGCCATCCCAGGAGAATGCTACCACCCGCCTCCTATGTGGAGGTTGCCCCCATGGATGAGGAGAAGGTCACGCTCCCCATGGTGCAGGTCCCCCATGCATCAGCTATCCCGCTCCCCGGGTCGCAGCTGCCACAGGAGCCGCTCCAGCTCCAATTCCTCCCAATAAGCAAGCCACCGAAGCTTGCCCCGTAACCTATATGCCATCCAACTCAGTTCTGCCACTTTTCTAGCTGGAGAGTCAGTAGGAAACAAATCCTCACTCGGGGTGGGCTTCGAAGGCAGCATTGAGACGTTTCCTCTGAAGACCACGTTCAGCTGCAGAACTGTTGTTGGTTTGGGGTTATGCTCCATCAAAACTGGAAGATGTCCTCCAGTTTCCTGGCTAGAAAGCGCCCATGTTTCCAGTTTCTGAGAGTCAGTTCAGTGGCAAAGCCAGCAGGAATGAACAGGGTTCCAGCTGACAATGTCAACCCAGCCTGGGAGCACAGGTTTACATTCTGCTGATGACCTAGAGCCAGCCTAGCAGCCTGAGGGTCCTTCAGGAAAGGCCACGCTTTTGTGCAGCTGCCATTACTATTAACCTGGACCTGCTCCCCTGCTGGCGGATCCCTAGGACCAAACATCCCATTAGTTGCTGTAAATCGTTTTCACATGTACTCACGCACATACACTCACACCCCACGTCTTTCTCTGAAATGGGTGAGCAAGTTGAGAGAGGGTTCTGCACGGCCATCAGACCCCACCTCCACCCTCTTCATGGTGGTGTTTGGGGTTACCTTGGGAATATGCACGTTGCTTTTTGGCTTTTATTGTACAATCAATACTATAAATTTTCTGCTTTGAGTTTTTTGGTAACTTTTTAGTATTTTGTTGTGTACAGTAAAAGGATTGTGTTAAATAAGCCTAGGATTAGAATGAAAAAAAAAACAACAACAAACCCACGAATATATATAATTATTTATATGTTCACATACAATTATTTACTTTCTGACTATACTTCATTTTGATTGTTGAAATATTATAACAACATTACCAAAAATTTTAATGATTCTGTGCAGTCTTCTAATATTTAGGGATATATACAGGCTTTTATCCAGTTGCAAATAGAAAGTATATACAGTTTAGTGTTTTGATTTGCTCACATAAATATTTGCTGTGTTGTTTCATAAGTACAGTTTTAGTAGAAGCATAATTATGCAACATCTTTTCCTTAATAGTCCTCCCACTGACATCTATTTAACTTATTTTTAATGCATGTCCCTTACAAAATTTTGAGCTATCTTCATTGGGCATCTGTGATTTGTGATCAACAAGAATTTTTCTTGAAATAGGCTGACTTTATGAAATGAATCCTAGGGTAATTCATGAAATTCAGAAAGATTTCAGTAGCCAGTCCTTTAAAAAGGTCCAAGATGAGTCTGAGTCTCAGTACTATTGTGGAAATTTGAAGGTTACTTTTCATGTTTGCCCTGTGGGCTTCCCTCCATATATCTGTTTAATTTTCCTCTTCTGCTTCAGCCAGACTTCCTGTTTTTCTCAGTCCCAATGATAGAGAATACAGATGCCTACAAATTCCAGAATTTCACACATTGAAGTTTGAGCCATTGAAGAGGAACCACCTCTGTCTAGTTTGCCAGGGAAGGATGGAGATGGCTATTGTTAAATCAGGTGCTCATCTCTGGGCCAAGCCATGTAGCCAGGAGCTGTTGCCTAGGTAAGGGTCAGGCCTTCACCCTTGGCCACAGGTGGGAGTAGAGGTAGGTCCACATATACAAAAGGACTGCTCACATGGAAAGTATACAAATGGGACAAGCAGTTCCCAGAAAAATGGGGTAATGAAAAATAAAATTATATGCCTAATATAGCCACAAACATTGGTATTTAACATTTTTCTCATTCTTTTGATTAACCTATTTAACAAAATTAGGAGAAGTGAAATTAATGGGCTAAAGGGTATAACCCGACTAATGTTTTAAAAATTATTTATTTATTTATCTTTTTTATGAAATTCATTGGAGTGACATTCATTAATAAAATTGTATAGGTTTCAGGTGTACAATTCTATAATACATCATCTGTATATTGTATTGTGGGTTTACCCCAAGTCAAGTCTCCTTCCATCACCAACGAATAATTATTGAGATAATTTATTAGTTTACTTTCCCCAAGCTCCCTCAAATCAATCTACCTACAGTGTTCTTTACTTCCAATGCCACTCCTCCCCTGTTCTTCCTGCCAACATAGTGCACATGGGTGCAGCCAGTGTCCTTGACCTTAGGGAAAACCCTTAAGGTCAGAGTCTGGACCGAAATAGAGTTTGCCTGTGGCTATTTGAAATTCACAAGGGCTAATTATTCTTCGGTTGCTCCCCGGGCTGCCACTTGACCTGGCTTTCTCTTTTTTTTTTTTCTTCCAATTTTTTGTTGTATTCTTTTCCATTACAATTTAGTCTCCCTCTCATCCCCATAATCACCACACTGCTGTCCATGTCCCTGAGTCCTTTTTCCTTTTTGTTCAACCCCTCCCCCACTTAGCTGTCAGCCTGCTCTCTGTCTATGAGTCTGTCTCTATTTTGCTTGTTAGTTCAGTTTGTTCGTTAGATTCCACAAAGGAGTGAAATCATATGGTATTTGTCTTTCTCTGACTGGCTTATTTCACTCAACATAATGTTCCCCAGGTCCATCCATGCTGTCTCAAAGGGTAAAACTTTATTCTTCTTTATGGTTGAGCAGCATTCCATTGTGTAAATGTCCCATTGTTGTTTTATCCACTCATCTACTGATGGACACTTGGACTGCTTCCATCTCTTGGCAATTGTAAATCACACTGCAATGAACATAGGGGTGCTTATGTTCTTTTGAATTAGTGTTTTGTTTTCCTTCTGGTATGTTCCCAGAAGTGGGATTACTGTGACCTGCTCCCCTCTTTTCTGTTGCTATCACCTTGCTTTACTTTCTGAACTTCTCTATCTGACCTTGCTACAAAAGTAAACGATTTCTCCTCCTTCTTGCTGTTTCTGAAATAAGCAAAGAAACCCCGTTTTAACGATATGTTCTTACCACTGGTCACATCAGGGAAGCCAACAGGGTTGGCCAAAATGACAAATGGTGGTGAGGGGTTAGAATAACATACAAACTCTGAAACGTTTCAGGTCTCCTTTGAAGTGTTAAAAACCCTTAAAAGGAATAATTTTGTCCTCTTCCCTAGGTCATCTGATTCTCATTTTTTAGATCACCTAACCATTTCTATGTTTTTAATTACATTTTTAAAGGTTTTTACAATTATTCATGTATGTGCTTATTGTAGAGCATTTTGAAAATATAAAAAAGAGTGTAAAAATATCACTGTTAGCACTGTTTAGAGTTTTTTGCCTTGAAAATCAGACCACTCGATTATGCCTGGTTTTTCTTGGTCTGGTGATTCACACCAAGTGGATTTGGTGCTGTGACCACTTCCTCTGTGTCTTTGCGTGTTGTGGACCCTTCCAGAATCCACTTCCCGATAGCCTATAAAGATGCCGTGGCTATGAAAGACTTTTTCTCCTTTGCCCTCGAGTCCTTTCCAGGCTGTCAGGCTGTAGTATCCACCCCATAGTCCCCTGTGTTGTGCATCCTGGCTATTTCCCTGTGTCCCTTTGTCCCACTCCCTCTGTTTGGGTTCAGTTGACTCCTTTTCCTGTTTCTTCTTTCTTTCACTCATGTGAGATCCTTCCTCCACATCCTCTCTCAGTTCCATCTGCCAGCCCGATGCAGAGGATCCAGCAGTCAATTCTGAGGCCCTGTGGAATCTCAAAGTCTCAGGATGGAAGGGCCTTGTGTCTCTAAGGACTGTAAGGAATACAGCCTCCCCCACCTTAACCCCATTATTCACCCACAGTGGATAGTAAGGTAAGCTATAAACCTTTATTTTGTAACCTACCGAGTTTCGTTATTATTGTTGCTGCTTTAACAATTGGACTGACTAATATTGCCTCTAATAGCTCCAGCCAACTTCCATTTTTCTTTTGCTTAACTTTTAGCACCTATTGCTGAGTTTTTAATAAGTATCTATTTCTGCTCTGAATGAGTCCTTCAGCGCTCAGTTCATTTAGAGCAGAGGTGGTGGCCCACTGAGCTCAGTGATACGAACATTTACCAGCTTTTCTCATTTCACTAGTTGCTTTCTCAGTTATCACTCCAGGCTGTCTTCTACTATTCCCACCTTTCTAACTCTCCAGTTCACTGGAGCCATCCTTCACAAAGTCAGACTACTTTGATATCATAAGAAATACTAATACCATGACTTCTTAATGGAGAGGCAGGCATTATTTCTTATTCTGTTTTCCACATTTAGGAAATTTTAGCTCTTTCTCAAGTCTTTTTACAAAAATGCATTCCTTGTCCTCCTTAACATCATAATGGTACCTTCAACTCATTAAGTACCTTCGATGCAATAGGTGCTGTTCATGATATACATTATCCCAGCTGTTCCCAATCACCCTGCAATGTCAATATTAGTATCTTTATTTTACAGAGAGGCTAACTAACTAACTTCCTAAAATCACACAATATTACATTACAACCTGGATGGGTCTAGGTCTTTCACTCCATTATTCAACACTAAATTATTCATTTTACCACTTAATTATGGGATATTTTTCATTGTATAGTTGCCAACAATGGCTAGGGAAAAAAAGTCTCACAGAAATGTAAAAAAAAAAAGTCTGCTAACAATAACTCTCTGAAGATATTGAAGCACAGTTATATAAGGAAAAAAGTATTTTACATATTATGCTAATCATTTCCAAGATAGCAAATAGTTTAGCCCATATATGTCTATATAACTTGCTACATGTTCCTCTTCAATTCTTTCTTATAAGGGTATTTGTGCAAGATGTCTAAAATATCATTTTTCAGAAAAATAATTCTAGATTTATAAGCTATTGGTAGAATTCAGTAGAGTTGAAAATTTAATTGTTCCTGAAACTGGTATGACAACTTTATGGTACAGGTGGGACCACTCACCACTCCAGAGCCCATGGAAGGCATAAATAAATGCTGTGGAACCTCTTCCCACTTACTTCAGCTCTCTCCAGGCTGTCATTTCTACAAATTGATTAGGATTGGTGTGATAGTCAATTCTCTGACAAATATTTATTAGGTATTTACTATGTGTTGAGTAGGGATCTATGAGGAGAAATCAGTTTGCTTTTTGGGTCCTTGTGCAAATTCATTCTGCTGTTGACAGGTGCCCTTAATCGTTCCTAGTTGATCAAGAAAGTCAATCAACCCCATCTCCAGCCTGGGCTTAAATGACTTCCTAGAGCTTGAATGACTTCGGGTTTCCATGACCTCCATCCAGTATGGTGGAAGAGCTCACTGTCCTGGGGCCTGGTATGAAGTAAAAATCAAGTGAATGAAAAATAGACAGGCTTAGCAGTACCCAAAAAAGATTTTTTCTTGATCTATTTTCTTGTATGCCTCCTCAGCTAAGTCTGAATCCGAATAGTTAACATGAATCAAAAGCATGAATTTCATCAGTAACTTAGAAGTGGTGCCTTATTCCTGAAGATAGGGTGACATGTTTAATCATTAGAAACCTAACAACTCCTGCTTGCCCACTACCTTCAGCCTTCGTCTTTTAGGCATCCTTGCTCTTCAGTCTCATGTTCAGACTGAATATTTGCTTTAGACTTAACTACTGACAGCTTAAATAAAGTGTCAATATATACATTTTCAACGTGCAATTGAAGCAAAGACTGGCCTTTTGTCAGAGGGTGTCAGACAATCAATCCAACTGCTCCACATGATCGTGCAGGGCTACAATTGTGGTAGTGAGCGTTTAATATCTGGCCAAAAGCTCTGTGAGGCATGGTAAGCAGAGTCCTGCAAAATTGTTATGGATTCCTGACTTCACTATCTCCCATTCCTACTTATAAATAAAATTAAAGTGCTGGAGCAAGAAAACCATTAAGCATGACTTCTGCTAGTATTGTTTGTTTGGGAGGCGGAAATTCCCAGGGGGGCATTGATCTAAGATGGCAGTAGGATTCCACAGATAAGAGCAAATAAGTCAACTTGATGTTTTGTAAAAAGCTAGAATTCCTCCAGTAGTTTCTTTACTGTGCATCTTCTCTGAGTCAAGTATAAGACACCAACCAATATTGATTCATATTCATCTATTATATAATTTGATCAGGCTGAAGAAACATGACAGAGAAGTCATTTGAAGTGAAGCTCCCCATCAAAGTCAGCTTTGATACTACACTTCAAGGTTTGAAGGTGACTATGTAGAGATGGTAGATGGATGAGGTGACATTAATGAGAGTGTAAATTTTCTTTATAAAATGGACCTCACCTCACAATTAGCTTGGGCACTGACTATTACCTGAAATGAATGGAGCATAAAAATATTAATTTCCCTGTCTTTTTGTATCATTCCAATCAATGTACTAATATACTAATTTTCTGTGAAAAAGAAAAATTGACATTGTTTTCCTTAACCTCATCCTTGTCAACTCCTTTTCCCATTTCTCTGCTCCCTTTAATAATTGAATTTCTCTAATGAGTTGACTGTATGTACTATCTCTACATCTTCATCTACATTTTATTTATGTTTTATAACTTGAAAAAATTATTCATGTACATAATTTCACAATAATTTAGAAGAAGACATACTAATAAAGAACACCTATATTTTGTTTTCCCATTCCTCCTCTCTATCCCACACTCTTTTATCTTTTCTACTTTGAAAGATTTTGATGCATATATTTATCTATCTAAATACTGATTTTTTTGGAACATAGTTGATGATTTAGCTTACTTATATCATCACCCATCCCCTCTTCTTCTCTCAATACAGTCATATCAGTACTTTTTGTTACTTTATTATTTACTTTTATAACTTTATATAATAAATGTGTGCAGCATAGAGAATAAAGTCAATAGTGCTGTAATAATTGTGTATGGTGCCAAGTGGGTACCAGATCTTTCGGGGGGATCACTTTGTGAGTTATATAAATGTCCAGCCACTACTCTATACAACTGAAACTAATATAATATTAAATATCAACTATAATTAAAAATAAAAAAAGAAAGCCTAATACACCAAATTCATGCATTTAACACTTTTGCCTACATTTGGAGACACTGTTACTAGAAACTCTTTTCAAATAGCAAGAGTTTAGTTATGAAGCCCAGTAAAATCTAAAATTAAATTCTGCTAATAACTCTCATGAGCAATAAAAAACTATATTTTTCCTTCTTTTCGGCTTTCTTTTTAAAATAATAAATTGTTTAAGAAATGAAAAAAATAAATGTACATATTTTTCTTGTTCCTTCAATTATAAATCTAGACTCTGTCTTTTGACTTAACTTCCAATGAAAGGGGGTATAGGTATTAACTTTCTGTGTCTTTTCATGTCTGGATATATCTTTATTCTGTCTTCATATTTGATTTATGTCTTCATTTTATCCCTACATTTGATTGATTTATAGTTCTGCTGGAAATTGATTTTCAGATTGAAAATCCTTTCTTTCAGAACTTTGAAGATATTGGTATGTTGTTTTCTAGCATCAACTGTTGTGAATGAGAAGATGCCATTTTCATTTCCTAGATGGTTTCTATTTATTTTGCTCCCTTTGTAGGGAGGAAGGGGCTTGTTAATTAGATGGTGTCTGTGCAGATCCCTAAGTACAATCAAATATAACCCAGTGTTGCTGATTCACACAAGGTGTCCTAAATTTCCTTTAAAACTGTGTTGATTTTTTTGTTGTTCTTTTTTACAGATTATGCCCACATTTTGTCTCTGGCTGGCGCGTCAATACTTGCCTTTGTGCATTTTGTGTGACAGGTGAAGAATGACTTTGGGTGGGTTTATGGCTTTATGCATTGACTTCTAATTAATTAATTTGTTTTAAATTACATTTTTTTTACTCTCTGTTATATTTATTTTTCCAAGCTTGAGGGTTCTTTCCTTTCTTTTTTTCTCCATAGTTATGCCTTCTCCATGAACCATATAGATCTTTTTTCCCTTAAGTTTTTTTATATGTTTAAAATTAAAATATAGTAAACGTACAATATTATACCTACCAAAAATTTGCCAAAACCTCTTGCTTGCTGAAGAACCCTCTCCCGTTCTTTTCATTTCCCATAATTGATTTATTATGCTCTTGAGAGTTAACATGAGCACCCAAGGTCAGTTGCTGCCTGGGAAGAAGAATCACTAGGACTTGGTAGAAATGAATAAATATTGATTAAAAAGAATCTCAGGTATATTTTTCCTCATAGCAAAACTGGCAATCAAAAAGAGGGCAAATAATAAGTGTTTGAAGAAAAAAAATGTTCTAAATTACTGCCAGTAATATCTGTGCTCATGGATAACCTCACTTAATTTTCTTTTTTTTTTCTGTTCACTTTCCAAATGAGTGTCAGGTCATTTAGCTTCTTGTCAAATGACTACACAAAACCCATTAATTCAAAGAATGTATGATCTTTGTAGAACATTTGGAAAATGCATAATAGTACCAAAAAAACAAATTGAGCAGGCATGATCCCCATTACCATTTTGGCAAATCTCCTTAAATATAAGTACATCTTTATGCACTTTTCTTTAAAATAAGATTATAGTCAGCTATACCCTCTATTTTTAATTAGAATGATATATTTAGTATTTCTACATTATTAAGTGATTTTACAAATCATAATTTTTTTGTTTTTTCATAATTTTTAGTAGTTGTATAATATTCCGTTATATGGATATATGATAATTTATTTGATTCATCTATTATTGGACATTAGGAAATATCTATGTTTTTACTAGTAAAATAGGGTTTCAACAAAACTAATTATGTATTGCTATTCATCTATAGCCTGATTATATTTTTTTAGGATAACTTTCAAAAACTTAATTCAGTTGGTCGTAGCTATGAACCTATATCAGGCCCCTAATGTGTGCTGACAAGTTTTTCAAGAAACATTTCACAAAATAATGAATTTCTGACTCATCACACTCTCCCCAACTCTAATATTAACTTTAAAAACAATAATCAGTCCTGGCTGGTGTGGCTCAGTGGATTGAGTGCCAGCCTGCGAAGCACAGTGTCGCTGGTTCTGTTCCCAGTCAGAGCACATGCCTGGGTAAAAAGAGTTTAGTTACCCCCAGTAGGGGACGCACTAGAGGCAACCACACAATGTTTCTCTCCCTCTCTCCCTCCCTTCCCCTCCTCTCTAAAAATAAATAAATAAAACCTTAAAAAAAAAGTAATCAGTTTTATAAGTGCAAAGTAGTATCCTGCTTATAAATATCTTTAATATTACAGTGTCGCATAAATAATTAATCGTTGGGTATTACATTTTTATTTTTTATAATGGAGTTAAATTTATTTTTAAAATTGTAATGTATTTAGTATTGACTCATTGTTTCCTTCTTTTTAAAAAAAATTTTTTAACTTTTATTTTCTTTCTTGGAGATTTGAAACATTTACATCTATTTTTAAGTCCACCATAAATTATAAACATATTTATCCACATATTTAGTATTGAAAAAAATGAATAAGTATTTGAAATCCTTTTTCTCACCCTTTTAAGATAAAGAATTTAGTTGGGTTTTAAAAAAAAAATTTTTTTTTTTTAATTTCAGCTTCTCCTTGACCTCATCATTCCTTCTGTTAATGTCCTGGGGTTGTTTCTTTAGAATTATAATTTAAAAATTATTGTTTTTGTATTATCTTCTCTTTCAGAAATTATTTTAATATTTGATTTTACTTTTTGTTATGATTGTTACATCAACAACTTTAATTTATGGTTTAATGTTATAATTTTAGTGTTCATTGGAAGGCTTATTGAAAGTATAATTTCTGTATTGAATTCATAATATTTATTCATATCTTAGTAGGCTTGAGAATAACTTTAAGTAATTTTTTAAAAAAATAAGCACTTTTGCGCGGTTTGTGTCCTGTGACTATGCACATATGTGAACAACTTTTTGATTTCTTTATACAGATGAAGAACAAATTAGTTGGGACTCAGATTCTTTAGTTAAAAACCTTTTCTCCTAAAAACCCTGTTACTGTTGCTTTATTGTTTCCTGGCATTTAGCAATAGAAAGAACACTCTGATGTGTTTTGTACATAATTTGTAGGATTTTTTTCTATATCTTTATAATTTAACAGTATTATAGGAAATTATCTCGGCATGGGTCTCTTCATCATTTCCCTAGTACTTTATACACAAATCTTTGCAAATGGCTTTGTTTCCAATTGTAGCAATTTTTTTCTGTAATTATACCTATATTTCTTTTTTTCTTTATTTTTATTGTTGACACTATTGCAGATGTTCCCATTTTACCCCCCTTTGCCCACTTCCACCCAGCCCCTGCCCCCCTTCCCTCTGACCATCACCACGCTGTTATAATTCTCTTCTATTTCTTTTTTCTCTATGGTCATTTAAATATCTTTGTTCTTTTCCTCTACTTTCTTGAAAAGCTGCTCAGGTTTGTCCTTCCTAAGCAAAGGTTGTGTTTTTACCCACAAAGCTAAACTTCTCTTTTACTTTCAGTGTAGAGTCTAATGATGCCACTGCCATCTTGTCTTCTTTGCAGGCCTTATCTTTACAACCAGTTTTCACATCATGACATTTAAAAATCTCATCATTTCAATTTTCTTTCTTCTTAGAGACCTATCTGCTTATTCCCAGTTTCTGATTTCTGATGGATCAGAGGGAACTCTTGCACCCATGCAGTTTCCAGAGACACCTTTTTCCTAGTGGACCAGCAGGAGCTTCTGTGGGTGAGTCTCAGTTGCACGCTGTCTTACCAATGGCTTGAATCTTATTTTAAACGCTTTGAGCAGGACCGTTACCACCTTTCCTCCCAAAATCTAAAACAGGGTCTCTCAAACTCGGCAGTCAAAATTTCTATGGACATTTGGGCTGGATAGTTCTTTGCAGCAGTCCTGTCCTATGCTTTGTAGGATGTTCAGCGGCACTCCTTGGCCCTACCCACCAGACACTCCACTCCCTGAGGCCCCATTCTCCAGACATTGCCACGCATCCTCTGGGAACAAAATTGTACCTGGCTGAGAACTACGTCCCTAAAGGAACTTACAAAGTTACACTCAAGTCAAGAAAGTAAAAACAAGATTGTGAAATAGTGAAATAGGATGGAGATAAAAGTAAGTTAAGAATCACAAAAAGGCACACTTAAAAAGATTTTAAAGCATCACTTACATTCACAGAAACAGTTTGATGTTTCTAGGAGTGACAGAAGGCCATAAGTGCTCTAATTGGTGGATGGCTTTGTGAATAATGTCATTAGTCAGATAATTACATGACACTAAAGACAGCAAGAGCTGAGAAGTGACAGCCAAGTCAGTGTTCACATCTTCAGTGTGTGGCTGACATGGACCTAAAAGCCAAAAGGTCAATTTGTATAGATAAATCAATATTCTGTTTCAGCTGATCAGTTTCAAGAGCAAGATGGTACATTTGTGTCTCTAGATACCCTGAAAATTAGGGACTGAAGGAAAGAGGTGGGTGGATGTGATTTTTAATGAGCCATGCACATGATATGAGTCATTTATATCATTTAATACAATTGGTGTTTTTCTAAGGAGAAGTTTTATGTCCTCATAGCAATGTAATCTGAAGCTCATTCTGTTTGAAATAGCTTTCACTGTCTGGAAAAAAGTTCATTGTTTTAATTCAACCAGTCATACAAGATGGCACAGCTAATATGATTGCATAATTTTTGGCAAGTATTTTATATCTTCTCCTTTTAAATTTAAAGAAAATGATCCATACGACTTAATTATACCATCATCTAAATAAATTCTTATTTTGGAAGGGTTCAAGATATGACTATGAAATGCATTTTACCATTGTTTTCTTTACTACCCTTTTTCAGAAAGAAAATGACTGATGTCTTCTGGTAATAGTAATTAAGGAAAAGATTGTGCATGTAGCAACAGAATCCTTCATAAACAACAGTCGACTTTTTCTGATAGTCTTTTTTTTTTTTCCAAAGTCTGATTTTCTTGAATGGTTTAATTGTATGTAAAATGTTGTCCAAATTTTAAATTTTGGGCAAAATAATCAAAACACTGCACACTGGTTCCAATAATAAAAACGCCTACATATTTGTCATCAGCCAAAATGTATCTGGGAATGTAAAGAAACCATGAAGCTTAAAAAGACAAAAGGGAGTTCAGAGAAAGCTTTTTTCCCCATTTGAAACTGTATTTGGAATAATGTAACTTGTCAGTATCCTTACAATGAACAAAGGCCTTTGCATTTTTGGCAGGCTGTGAGAGTACAAGACAATGAACCTGAGGAAGAAGTCTTTGGCCTCCCTCTCACCCTCGTCCCTCCCTCAGGAAATAGTCAGGTGGCGCAGGAGTCTAAGACATCAACTATAAACGTTCTTTTGGCTTCTGCTGGTCTGCAAATCATTCTGGTCACTGACTAAAAGGTACATTAAATAGGTCTGTTCTCCCACTACCCCCTACCCCATGCAGCAAGTTTGTCTCACAGCACCCCTCTCCATTCCTCTGAGAAGGAGTTGGCCAGGAGAAATAAATTCACTTTCACAGTCAGGTTCTAGCTAAATGCTGTGGGAGAGCCGCACAGTCTTCCGAGCACCTGGAGAGAGGCGAGGGTTAGAGACGTCCCTCCCGTAGCAAAGGCAGCCTGCGAGGGGCCTTTGGTCTTTCAAAGGCCTTGCGATAACTGGGTGTAGCTTGCGTGATTGACAGGACATCTTTATTTCTTCAAATTGAGTACTAATTTTCTCACAATCACAATTGCTAGATTCCCATTGTAATAAGAAACTTTTTTCCACTTTGGTTTCAACACTCACCAAACATAAGAATTATTAATGAATAAAATTCAGTCATTCATGAAACCTCAAGAAGATTCTGGGAGGAAAGAACAGGGAGAGATGTGGGAGGAAGTGTGCTTTCTTTCTTGGTGAGAAATCCCCACAGACAAAAAGTCAAACCAATGACGGAAGGATTTGACTGAGTCATTACTTTTAAGTCTTTTCTAATACTATTACAACTATATTTATGAAAACACTTTTATTGATTTTATAGCCTTTTTAAAATTTTTGAATCAAAATTATACATATACATAGTTTCAAAAGCTGATTAGCTCTGAGATTTATAATGAAAATCAGCATTTTCTCCCTCCCCCTCCCCCACCTCTTCTCACTGCAATTCAACTCTTAGCGATTCTTAGTTCCTTTAAAATCTCTTTCACAGTTTTAGAGACTTAGAAGTATATTTATTTTCTGATATAGCTGAAATTGAACTTGGTAGATTTTTTTTCTTTCTCTTTGGCTTATTGCTTTTGTATGATATCCAGAGGAAAATAAACCCATAAAGGAAGTTCACAAAACCTATTTCTTTAATACTTTTTATTAAGAAACATAACACCTGCAAAAATGTGAAAATAAAAATTTATAGATCAATACATTATCACAAAATGGCTGTGTTAAAGCATCAGAAATGGCACCTCAGAAACCTTCTTCATGGTCCCTCCCAAGTATTAACCCCCATGTGCATTGACAGGTGTAGCCATAATTTTATTAATATTAATTAATAACTAATGGTTTTTAATAGTTCTCCTGCTATTAAAAATAGTTTTACTCTGATCAAGCAATCCCTAAAGTTATTGATTAGTTTTATATAGCTTTGAACTCATATAAATAAATTATACATACTGTCCTTTTCTGTGATTGAATTCTTTTATTAAATATTAAGCTTGTAAGATTTGTGCATGTTATTTTTGTATAGCTGTATTCATTCATTTTCGTGACCATACCACAATTGCTTTATCCATTCTGCTGAAGGACATTTGGTTGGTTTGCAATTACATCAGCAATAATGTTATATATATTTTCACAGGTTTCTTAGTGCACATGTACATATATTTCTGTATGTGATAGATTTATTGCTTTAATAGCCCCAGTTCGTCACCTCTTTTTATATCTATACCTATCCCCATATAACTTTGTACTGTCCTCTCGCTTTGAATCTGGACTTTGTCATGTGATTTGTTTTCACTAAAGAGATTTAGGGACAGTGGTATAAGTAGAGGCTTAAAAAGCACTTGTGTTGTTGAACTTCCTTATTCTTGCTTCTGTGCCATCACTATGAGGATAATGCAAATGCGGCTTAAAATAAGATGACCAGCACATGGCTCATGGTCCCATTGCCCAGTGGAGAGACTGCCAAACACATGGGCGAATCCTGCCGAGGCCCAAAGAGGGACCCATTGGAGCCCAGCGACATTACCAGCTTGTAGACCTGTAAGCCAAAGAAATGTTTATTGTACATCACTGAGGTTTTCTGGTTGTTTTCAAGTACTTTCACGGCAACAGATAATTAAGACAGAATGGAGCTGCCAAATTCACCCTCCTATCTACAGTGTATGAGAATTCTGGTTGCTGTATATCCTCATCAACATTCGGCTGTCAATCATTTTAATTTTAGCCATTCTGGTGGGTGGATAGTAGTATCTCATTTTGGTTTTAATTTTCATTTTTCTGAGGAGAGTGAGTACCTTTCAACATCAGTCATTTGGATATATTTTTGTGAAGCGCTTGTTTAATCTTTCTATTGGATTGTCTTTTTCTTATTCCTTTTCAGGAATTTTTAATGTGTTTTATATGGTTATAGGTATAAATATAGGGGGTGGTTATATGTATTACAAATATTTTCTTCCAGTCCATGGCTACCATTTAAAAAATTTTTTTCATAATGCTTTTATCATGTTTTTCTACCAGTAATATGCTCTGAAAAGAATTGGGAGGTGTTTCTTCCCTTTAAATTAAAAGAATACATTCAAACTTATTTTATTTCTTTATTATGTGTTTGTAGAATTTACTGGTAAAGGTATCTATGCTTAGAATATTTTTTGTACAAAATATTTGAGTTTTAGATCCAATTAAAATAATAAATATAGGACTATTCATCTTCTCTATGTCTTCTTGTGCCAATTTTGGTTGGTTGTTTATTGTTATAGGAAATTTTCAATTTTTTCTAAGTTTTAATGTTTATTCATATAACTTGTTCACAATATCCTCTTGTTGTCTTTTTATTAATTCAGGATTGGTAAGAGTGCTCATCTTCATTTCTGACAGTGTTTATTTGCATCTTCTCTCTGTGTAATTAATGGCAGTTGATGCTGGTGTAAGTGCTGTGGAGCCGGAGCTCCAATCACTGTGCTCCCCGCAGAGCAACAGAGGGTCCTCCAAGAAACTTCTAAGATTTTGCAGTTACCAAAACTCATTTTAAAAATGAGATAACTGAAATTCGAAGAATTCATATATTCTGCTCCTTATCAAATGCTTTTTTTTTTATCACCATGAGTAACCAACAGCTGAATTTTACGGTAGACTGAGAGAAAATGTGCAAAGTATGTTGATGTACTTTGGCTACCGGACGAGTGTGGTTTTCTGCTTTCCAACCAAAGTCCCTTCCAGAAAACAATGCCAATATATAGAAACAGAAAGACATGAAACGTTGTAAATCCACAAACATTAAAATATTTGCTCAGGCCATTACCACAATAATTGAGAAATAAACAAAAAATACTTGATATGCAGGCCCAATTCAACACTTTTTAAAAAACAAGATTTTATTTATTTATTTTTAGAGAGAGAGAAAGGGAGGGAAAGAGGGAGAGAAACATGAGTGTAGGAGAAACGGTCAGCTGCCATGTGTCCTGACCAGGGACCGGACCTGCATCCTAGGCACGTACCCAGAATGGAAATTGAACCAGCGACCTTTTGCTTTGTGGGACAATGTCCAACCAACTGAGCCACACCAGTCAGGGCCCAGTTCAACCCTTTTAAAAACAATCTAAATTCCTTAGCTGATTACTTCAGTATTTATTGACTATTCAAACTCTTTACCATATGTTCCAGAAACCCCTTCTTAAGGAAGAACTAGCTATTCCAATTACCACAGTGTACCTAACTACTGTGTATTTGCATCATGTTTTTCTCATATAATGTAAACAAGAACAGGGCCCATTTCTGAGGGCTACAGTATGAATGTTCAGTTTAATCTCAGTTATATCTTCTGCTTCATTTCTGAATGTGTTTTATTTTTTTCTCACACCATTCTTATGGTCACTTATGGTTGAACTATATGTTTTTCCCTAATGTTATCATAAACTCATTTTATTTCTATAACTAACTTTGATATCTTTTCTCATACCATGAATACAACACAGTATGGCACAATATAATACAATACAATACAATGCAATACAATACAATATAAATGTCCTTTGATCAATACTACCTACTTAACAAATTGGTGAAGGTAAAAATTGTGGAAGAATGTTTAAGAAAAGTGGTAACAATAGTAAAGGTATAAAGGTAAACCTTGAAAAGGAAAATGCATGCCTTTCTCTAAGACAGGAGGAGGGCTTCATTTGTCATTTTTACTGCTTTTGTTTGAGATAGCTTCATTTGAGTGGAACTGAATTGTGACTGCAGACTCCATTCATTTTAACCACTATCCAACACAAATGGAAATTGGCCTCTTTACTTTTAGTAAAAGCCTTTTCTTCCATGTCATAGTTTACCCAGATGACCCCATGGAAAGCCTTTTGGGATATTTTGTGACAGTTGTCATGTTATTAACACAGACTAATTCTGTGATTAATTTAGCAGCAATCCCTGACACTTTTGAAGATATCTAAACCTATTATAAAAGGATCTACATTTTAGGGCCCTTATGGGGACTACACCATAAAACAAAGCACTCCACATGAATGTTTAATGACAAATGCTAAAATAATGATGCTAAAAGCTATAATTCATCAGGAAAGGGATGACATAAAGCGGGGGAGAAAAATACTTTTCACTTGGAACATGTTTACCCTATTATTTCTAGTCAGTAAATAATTTTGGAGCTATGGGAAAGAAAAGCCATTGATCTGTCTTCTTGTGCAGATTCTCTTCCTCTTTCCAATTAGGGTAACAGCTACCATTCTTTTATGTGCTCTTCCTGTTCTTTCCTGAAATCTGACACAATCAGTTTTTCAGAGGCTATTAAAAGAGATTTATTTCACTCAATTTGTCCACATAAAATTGGAGGCAAAAGCTTCCTAGGCAATTATAAGGATGTGATTTGCTTATCAAAGTGTTTCTCCTAAATGGGCACCTTAAACGAGGGGTAAAAAAGATAAAACTGTCTTGATTGGATTAAGGTGCACTGACTTCAGGCATCTGGTTAGAATCCTCAGGGGAAGACACTGAAAAGGCTTAGAGTAGTAAAGCCAGAAAGGTTACAGTGTTGCATGAAGGGACCATGAAAGGCTTTGACATAGCTCACATTCTCCAAATTTGCCGCAACTATCTCATGGCCAAAGGCAAACTCATCTTCTCCCTCTCAAAATCTGCTCAGGTTTCCATGACCCCATCTCCCTGAATGACACCATTTTTCTTGAGGTACAAAGCCTCTAACACTTATCAGGAGCTGTGGATTCCACCTCTGAAATGTCTCTGACTTCTATCACTTCTTTATTTCCATTACTACTTCTCTAGAACTCCAAGGTTGCACAGCATCTTCCCTGAGCTGTAGCTTCTCGCTCTATATCTATCTATGTTAATTGCTCCCAACTGACCTCTCCTCACACCAATACATCTTTCACACTGCCTCCGTATAATTTTTCTTATGGCTATTGTGCGGTGCTAGAAAACTCCCAGTGTCTAAAGTAAAAACTTCTTAGCAAGCATTTGAAGCCCATTGTAACCTGGTTTCAATTTAAGAGTGGGTTCATTTTTCATTCCCCAAACAGACAGTTCACTTCCCTGCACTAGACTATGCTTTAACTGTTTTCCCCCACAGAGAAAGCCTCTTCTTTCTGCTGAAATCTTATGCGCTAAAATTATACACATCTCCTGAGGTTCAGCTCAAATGTCACCTTCTCTATGAAACGTTCTCAGATTCCTCCAATTGAACTTAGTCTCCCTCTTCACAGTTCTCTCAGAGCTCTTGGAAGTTACATTACAGCAGTGCTTCTCCGACTGTACTGTGCACCAGGCCCCTGGGGATCTTGTTAAAATGCAGATTCAGACTCGGTAGTTCTGGAACGGAGCTGAGGGTCTGCATTGCTAATCATGTTTCAGGGGATGCCCACGTTGCTGGATCTTGGAACTACTTCAAGGAGCAGAGTTGTCATTTTTATCAAGGTGCAGAATTTGTCACTATCCTGCCTGGTATTGGCGTCTGCTGGAAACATAACTTCTTCCCATAAAAACTGCACTCTTTCAGAGCAGGCTCTTGGCTATACTTGTGTCTCACACATTTCCTAGTCTGGTGTTTTGCTGGCAATTCTGGTGATAGGTTTAGTCAATGAAAACAATCGAAATAATACCCCAAATTAAAATTAAGATTGTGGCTTATCTGAGAATTTATTCCCCATTATCCTTGATAGCAGAGAATAACTCTCATAGTACAGGAAGCATATGACTTGCTGGGTAGGCACTTTATTCACCATGTGATTTCGTTGCCCTTTCATTCACACAAAGGAGTTCATTTTTTAGAGCACAACTATTTGATCCCCTGAGGGATATCACATATTGGCCTGATGCCCTCTGATAATGTTTCTATTTGTTTCTACATTAAATGCTGCAGGTAGCAATATCATTGGTAATCTGGCTTTTTTTCCTACAGGTTTAAGAGTAACTTCATCTGTTTGTCAAAAAGGGCAAAGGCTTTGGAAGGTTAATTTCCTTTGCGGCTTCGTTTGTAGGCTTTAGCTTTTATGACTATGTCCCAAATGGCAGAGGCTACTGGAACGCCGCTGGTCAGACCTGTGGGCGTGGGAGGCAGCTTCTGCAGTGCCTCTCAGTGATGCCCACTTTCTGACTATTCATGTCCTGTGTAATCCCCTCCCCTTGAATATGGCTGAACTTAGTGACTTTCTTCTAATGAGCAGAATATGACAAAAGTAACAGAATGTCATTTCTGAGATTAGGTTTTAAAAGATTGTGATTTCTCTCTTACTGGCATACTTTCTCTGACTTTTTTTACCTGCACACATTAGTGAAACAAATTGCTCCATTGGAGAGGGCTCGTAGCAAGTCACTGAGGGTTGTTGATAAAAACTGAAAATCTGTGTTTATAGGACTAATGTTTCAGGTTCCAGGGGCCATCTTCTCAATTTGCTGTAATCAATCTCATATAGAGCCTCACTGTCTCCTTTATTACTTATTTTTTGACCAGTCATGGGATTTGTTATTTGATTTGCACTCGCTTAGAATATCTTTTGTCCACCTTGCTTTAAGTACCATAGATCTCAGATCTTACCACAATACACTTCTTGTTTCCCATTTTTATTTGGTTAGGAGATACCATTGTTGGAGTCTAACAAATGTGGGCCACACCCAGCATTGATACATACCTCTAAGCATGGATTCTTTATATTTTTGACAATGGGCCCCAAGCCTTGGAGTGAAAATCAGAATAAGAGGTGTGTGGAGAATAAACAGTACAGCTAAAGAGAAGAGGTATCCTACCAGTCACAGGACAAGGTTTAACTCTTGAAACAATGCAGATGCTATAATGAAGTCGATAGACCTGGCCCTCTTCTCTTGCCTTTAGAAGCTTAGGGGTTCCCTAAGAACCCAATGTTTGTGTGGGAGAGTGATCCAAAAGCAGTACTGGTTTCACATTCTAATAAGTCGATGTTGCATACTTAAACACTGAGTCTTTTTTTTCTTTTTGAAGTATGGAAATAAGAGTGCATCATACTAATTGAATGCAAAGTGTGCTGCTCTACCTTTGCAAACTATTTTCACAGTGGCGACCTCCCCACAATCTGTAGATAAAGTACTGCACCAGCTTTATCCTCATTGTCTTATAGGACAAAACTAGCTGAAATCATGTGAATATAATCACAATCAACCAAGACAAGTCGAACTCAGGGCTCCTCACATTGTACCCCAGGCACTTTCTATAAGCTCTCCTCGCAATAGCTGCTACTGCTTTCTGTGTGTTAAGTGGGAACTTAGAGGTGGGAGGTTCAACCCTGTAAAGAATGCTTTTTATAGATAGGACAAAAAACAAATACTATACTTAAAGACTGTAAGGCTGGGTTTCAGGTGAGCTAGGGTTGTCCTGGCTTTGCTGCCAGTAGCCTGGACAGTCTTAAGCTGGCCACTCAAACTCCCTGAGTCAGTAAAATGATGTGGACGACCTTAAAATTTTCCCCAGGTCTCAGGCGCCTTAAATCTCTAAAGAAGTTTTGAAGAACTTATCTGCATTCTAAACATTAGTATTCTGAAAAGTGTGGACAAATCATAAACGTTTATCTCAGAGAAGAATTGATGGCTATTACTCTGAGAGCACAGAAAGCCCTACTATAGGTTCTGGAGGAGACAGTACACATTTGAAATGTCAGCAGATACCTGATAGCAAACCCACTAATATCTGTGACATTCTTGTTGCTGCTGGCATTGCAGCCTGAAGGGATTTTTCTATGCACTAGAGAGAAAGGACTGGTAAAATCACAAAAGGATGCTCCCTACAAATGCTTCTTCCCAAGAAACAGAATTAAACAAATGCTTACTGAAAGCAATTTGCCCCTGGAATTAATTATAAAATAGAAATTGTATTTATTTATTTCAGGTCACATATACACAATTGAGTGAGAAAAAATCATTAGGCATGCAGAAGGTAAGTTTTCAGGCTCTCCTAGGCTACAGAAAGTTGCAGGGAAGAACAATTAAGTAACTTGTTTTTCAAGTTTGGGCACACACAATATGATAGAAAAATGCCTCACAGATCTTTACAATAAAATGTGATTTCTAAGTTACTGATCATACTTCCTTCCTGTCTCTCAGGGTGGATTATTCTCACTAACCTCACACTTCTGTCCACTACTGAGTGAGCTCTTAGCCAGCAGGAAGGGCCCAGTGAGGAAGACATTCAACTGGTTCCTGCGGGTGGAGGTTGAAGGAAATGTAAGGAGTAGGTATAAAACAATTGAAGTGACAAGGTGACCATTAATATAGAAGGTAATACTAAAAAGACACAAGACGGAGGTGCTGAGACAATACATTTTCTGAAATTGTGACCTATTTGTCCTCTTTTTAAAATTTGATACTCTGGGATACTATGTTGAAATAATTAACCGTATAGCCCAAAGCAAATTTCCTCCATGGTCTCTACGTGAATTGTGTCCCACGCTGGTAGATAAGAAATTGGTAGCTTCCCTTCACTTTGGTGAAATTGGGCAAGTGTCTGTGAACCGACTGAGCCACAGGGTTGTGTTGGGGGTGTCATTGTGACCTGTCCATGCAAGGATTGGTTCACTTGAGTTTTCCTTGCCCATGACTACCAGGAGCCTCCCGTGAAGGATTCGCACGAAGGGAAGAAAACTAGATGCACACAAATTTGGCTCAAGGACAATGGACCAGAAGAGAGGGAAGGTGATTTTATCTGCAGAGTGGAGACCATGCTGTCAGCTAGTTCAACTTGAGCCCTGGGAAAAGAAGCTTTTGTAAAAGTGGCAGTTGAAACTAAGTAATAACAAAAAATCCCAGCTATTAATTGAATTCTCTGATATATTTTTAAATTAAGACTGCTTTTTAAGAACACTTTGAGGTTCAAAATAAAATTGACAGTAAGGTACAGAGATTTA
>PVJD01014445.1:0-29128 GCA_004026545.1 Mormoops blainvillei
GCCCTGAGACCAGCTCAGACAGAAGACAGCAAGTGAAGGAACGCAGGTAAGTGACGACCTCGCTGAGGGACCCGAATCCTGATAAGAGTTAGAAAAGCGGGGGGCCTATAGGTCATGCTTCCCCAGGGCCCAGGATCTATATCCCCAGCCCCTCCTCCTTCAGACCCAGGAGTCCAAGTCTATGTTCTTCCAGGGTATCAGATCCACTGAATTCAGGTTCCTTGAAGCTCCCTGCCCCGCATTTTGAACCCCAGTGATTCCGGCTCCCGTAAGATCCCAGGACAAAGGGGCAGCCACGCGGACCGGAGGCCGCCCAGCCCAGTCACCAATGGACACTGCCCAGAGGAACACCTCTCCCGTGGTCCTCCTGCCTGAGACCAGCAGGGGGCGCTCTACTCGGTGTTCTTGGACCTCACAGGCCTCTTTCCCCAGCGCTGGAAGAAAACTCCTGGGTCGTGAGGCTGGGGCCACAACAGCCCAGCCCACCCCTGCCCATGAGCAGCGTGAGCTGACACCGACCAGTGAGAATGGATGTGAAAGGCAGCGGTGACTGGTCAGTAGGTGAATCATGGGGAGAGGGGGTCTGAGGGGCTACGATGTCCTAAAGTCTGGGCCATCAAGTCTGAGGAGTAACCCTGGATAGTGGGGGGCCAAGGGCTGCTGGCGCGATTAGAGTGTTGCTCTCACATATGACCTCTAGGTGGCAGTGTGTAACCTGCATAAGCCTGTGGCCATGCTTCTGTCCGGGAGCGAACAGGACACCCACAGGGTGGAGGATATGTACAGGGCGAGACGGCCAGAGTCTGGGCAAGAGAGCAGCCTGCAGAGGGAACCGGAATAGACAAAAATAAAAGAGAATACGGGAGGGAAGAGCAAGCGTGAGAAAAAGACAGGGAAATAGAAAACGCAAACTGCAAAGAACAGAAAACGAAACCTAGAAATGCCAAAACAGATAGGACCGTAAGGAGAAAGAGAGGCTGCAGTGACAGCTAAGAGGGGGAGAGACTCCGGGAAAGTCAGGCTTGGAGAAATCAAGGTAAGATGCTGAGGGTGGAATAGAGAAACCACGAGGGAGAGAACGTGGGAAAAGGCAAGAGACGGAGACCTGACTTCAGCGACAGTACAAACGACCTGGAGAGAAACTGTCTCGGTGATGCTTAGAGACAGAGGTGTCCAGGGGAGAGAAAAAGAGGCAGAAAAACACACCCACAAGGCAGAGAAGGGGCCGGTCAGCGTTCAGATGAGAAATCGGCACTGGCCGCAGAGTCCCTGTCGCACTGGGAGAAACAGCCTTCATCCTCCTAGGACATTTCTCTAGGGACAGGGGGCCTCGCATCAGCTGAGGGGAGGTGCCCCGCCATTCGGCACCCCAAGCCACAGGGATTGGGCCCAAAGGAGTCTCCCAGACGGTAGACAGGCATTGGGACAAAGAGCGTAAAAGTACTGGGGCTGAATTAAGAAACAAGGAAGGTTAGGGGGTGGGGCTTGTGCACAGGGCAGGGCTTTGTAACATTATGGAGCCCCTACTGTCTCATCGCAGCCCAGGACTGTCCCCACCACAATCCAGGACTGTCTCCCAACATGGCCCTGGAGTGTCCCCGTCAAAGCCCAGGGTTGTTTCTGTCACGGTCTAGCCAGCACTGTCTGTCACACTTCAGGACTGCCCCCTACATCGCAGCCCAGAAAAAGTCCCCATCACCGTGCAGTGCCACCCTTGTCTCACCCAGGGACTGTCCCTATCACAGCCCCAAACGGTCCCCATGAAAGCCCGAAACTGTCCTTGTCACAGCCCAGGACTGATCCCTTCACATGTAGAACTGTCCCATTATGGCCCAGGACTCTCCCATCACAGACCAGTACTGTCCTATGACAGCCCAACCCCAGACTGTCCCTGTCACTCCCCACGACTGTCCCACCACAATCCCCAGGACTGCCCCAGTCATAGCCCGGGCCTGCCTCCCTCAGCCACTGAAACGCCAAGAAAGTAAAAATCTGCCCTGCCATCCATCAGGCTCGGGTCAGAGACCCGGCCACAGCCAGGTGCAAAGCGGACAGGAGAAACACTGCTCCCAAGGTTATGCTGTAGCTGTCAAGGGCTGTAATGACCTCCCCTGCTCGGAGTTGCTACTGTTTCCTTCCCCACTGAGAAACTTTGTTCTCTTAAAATCACAGGCTTTCTGCACTCTGCTGGTTGACGTCATATCAGCAAAAGCGGACTGTCTCAGTCTCGCCTGGAGCGTCTTTGTCCCTCTGACAAGGAGAAGTTGCCTCAACCTCCAGTCCAGGTGCGGAGCTTTAGATAAGGGGTTCCCCACACACAACAGTCCACATCTATCGTAACCTTTAGCTCCAAGGGAAAAAAGGGCCTGGAATCCAATTCCCAGTCCAGACCTGAGGATACCCTCTGCGTCTTCAGCCCACCCCCTCCCCTGTAGGTACTGGGGGCCCATCCCGGTGCCTCCGCTGGCTGACGACTCCCTTCTTAGTCCCCCACCCAGTTCCGTGCCTCTCCCATTACTGCCCCTCCTCCATGTTTCCCTTCTCAGACCTCCCGTCCCGGGCTCCTTCCCACCAATTACCTCCCCCACCACCCGACCCACCGCCGCCCACCAAAGTTCCCCCCTTTCCAAAGGGGCCCCCCTCCTCCTCCTCCGCGCCTCGCAGCGGAACCCCAGTGCCGAGGGAACGGCGCCAGGCCGGACGGGCTGCGCTCGAGTGGTCCTCCCGGAAGTGCGCCTCCCCGCGGGGCTCTCCAGACCCACAGCGCGGGGCCGCCGCGTACCCACCTGCCCCAGGACGGCTCCGGCCATGGTCGGTGTGGCGGGTAACTGTGCCCGCCCCAGATCAAGACGTCCGGCCCCGCCTGGTCCACGCCCCCTCAAACCCCGCGCCCCAGGCTTCCATTATTACAGGGTGCCCTCGTGCAGACGGACTCTGCCGCAGAGCGCATGCGCTGGAACGCGCCCCAGAAGAGGAGTAAATGGAAACACACCCTCCTCCCAGCCCCCCTCCAGGGTCTGTTCCAGCCATGCTGAGGCTGTTCGAGAGCTTGCCTGCAGAGCTTTCAAAAATGCATGTTAATAGGTTCTGCCACCTAGCGGGAGGGAGGAAAAGCAGCCCGAGGTAATGCCACGCGCACAGTCGGTCGTTTGCGCTGCCTGTCACTATCAGAACCAGTAAGTAGAGGCAAGGATAGAATCTTTATGGGCGCTTTATTCAGGTGCTCGTGATCTGAGAAGATGGGGGTGAAGGTGGGGTTATGTACTCTGAAATCCGTCTTAACATCCCATCTCAAGCAGACCTTTTTTATAAGGAGAAGAAAGGGTAGGTAACGGGGTTGGAAAAGGTTAACTGGACAAGAGTTGCAGTGGGGCAGGGGGAGGGGGGCGATCTTCCTAGTTCTTTATTTTTTGATCATCTGTGTCTTGGACATTGCCTCCCTGGAACACAGTGGCTTGCAGACTCCCTGGGGCACGAAGGTTTAATTGGCTTGTGCACCTCCTGGAGTCTTGCAGGTTGTGTATTCCAGTTCCTAGAATAACAGCTTTCCTCAAGCATTAGTCACTTAACCCTGTCAACTAAGGCTAAAATCTTTAACTCTTGAGTCCCCCTATCAGTAAGAGAGGAAAGGCCAGGTCCTCTGCAGGTCTTGATCCCTTCCTTGGTGAGAAGGAAAAGCACACTATACATGTCGATGGGTGCATACCATATAAATGAAAAGGGAAGGACTTTGGGGAAAGGCTTGTGAAGAGAGTGACAGGCAGGGATGAAGGGGCTGCATTCAAAAACCTTCTTTGAATATAGTTTTTCTGTAATTTTTAAAGATATAAGCCCTGGCTGGGGTGGCACAGTGGATTGAGTATGGACCTGCGAACCAAAGGGTCGCTCGTTTGATTCCCAATCAAGGCACATGCCTGGGTTGCGGGCCAGGTCCCCAGTAGGGGGCGCACGGGAGGCAACCACACTGATGTTTCTCTCCCTCTCCCTCACTTCCCAAGTTCTCTGAAAATAAATAAATAAAATATTTACAAAAAAAAACCCCACAGAAAAACACACATGGTTTACCATGCGCCCTTCCAGTCCTTTCCATCTGTGGGGCCTGAAAATTTTCAATTTTCCAACTTCTCAATGAGCCTCTAAGAACTGCTTCTAGAGCAGGAGTTCCTGCTTGCCTCCTTCCTGAGGGTTTCCCCGCCTTCAGAACCCCCAAGGGCAGAGTTAGCCAATTGTTCCTCCGTCACTGTGCCGCCCAAACCTTCCGTGGTCAGAGTTCCCTCAACCCCTGCATCTAGGTTACTGTGGCTCCGAACCATTGTTCCTGCTGTGTCCTCAAACTCGAGCCCAAGCCACTATGCCTCCATAATTCTACTCTAGGACATTTTGCCCCCAAATCCTGTTCCCCAGCCCTAACAGTCACGCCAGGCGGTCAAATTCCAAACATTCCCCCAGCAGGGTGCCTCCCTGCTTTTTGTTCCTTCCCACTTCATCGCCCTGCCCGGGGCTGTAGGGGGCCGGTGCCCGCAAGACTTGCTTGGGCCCTGGCTGGCGTGGCTCGAGGGATTGAGTCCCAGCCTGCAAACCAAAGGGTTGCCAGTTGATTCCCAGCCAGGGCACATGCCTGGGTTTCAGGCCAGGTCCCTGGTTGGGGGCGTGCGAGAGGCAACAGATTGATGTATCTCTCACACCTCGACGTTTCTCTTCCTCTTTCTCCCTCCCTTCTGCGCTGTCTAAAAATAAATTTAAAAAAAGACTGCTTGGTCCCGCGTCTGCCAATCAGCGACTGACGCACACCCCCCGCGACTGCCAATCCACAACGGCCATGCAGCTCCACCCCTTCACCTGGGGGACACACCCGCGACTGAGCCCCGCACCCCAGGGCCGGGCGAGGGTGGGTATTCCAGGGTCAGCCCTCCAGGGCGGAGGAATCAGAGCCCCCGCGCCCCGCCCAGTTCCCTACCCGTCCCATTTCCTCCTCCCCCAAACCCAGGAGTCCGGACCCCCAGCTCCTCTCTCTGTCCCAAGAGTCTCAATCCCCATCCCCCTCTGCCTTCAGAACTTTTGTGGCGGCCACTCTCCTGCCCCACTAAGGGCCAAGAACAAGGAGGAGACCCTTTGGCTTCAATTCCTGCATTATCTCCTACTTAGAGCTTAACTGACTCTCCCCTGCGAACCTTTTAACTGGGTCACTGGTGAAGCCAACCTGCAACACTTTTCCCTGGAGCCCCTGGGAAGAAGCTCCTGCCGCACGGTCTGCTGGGAGTTGCAGTGCCTCGGGGGTTGGGGGGGAGGCCAAGCTTGGGACTAGAGTGGGGGTGGGGGGTAGCGGTGTGGACCAAAAATAAATATAATGATGATCTCGCCCTTTTGGCTGCAAACCGCTTTTATGGGAACCTGCGGGGTGGTTTGGCGTGTTGGTAAATGCACTTGATGTCTAGAGTTGGGGGCGGCGCCCGAGAGGCAGAGGGCAGCAGGTGGAATTTGGGAGACTGAGTTTGGGTGGGAGAGTCCCAGTCAGGGAAGCGCGAGTGGAAATGTGGGAAATCGGGAAGGGATGGCAGGGGCCTCCACAGGGGCGTCGCGCCTGGCCTTGCACCCATAGCCGGGTGCTGCACCCCAGCTCACAAACAGCTCAATGCTGGTGCAGAAGCCGGCTTCCGAGGCCAGGAACACAGCGGCAGCCCCCACGTCAGCCGGCTGGCCCAGGGGCTGCAGAGAGACCAGGTGAAGAGCAGGTCAAGGGGAGCCCTCACCTGCCTGCCACGCACCATAACACCTGGACCTGGCCCCCACCCCTACCTGGGCCATTGTGCCCTCTCGGACTGTGGCCTTGGTGTCAGGCACTGAGGCTGCCAACTCCTCCCACAGTGGGGTCTAGGTGTTTCCTGGGGAGATACTAGGGGAAGGGAGAGGAGAGAATCAGGCGGGTCTGCCGCACACCCTGCTTCCTGGGCTCACTCCCAGCCTTCCCAGTTCCCCCAGGAGGCTCTCTGCCCACTGGGAGCTGCTTACCAGTTGACTCGGACACCATATGGACTCCCGTCCACGGCCAAGGCCTTGCTTATGGCTGTCAGCGCCCCCTACAGGAGACAGGACCAGGGTGGGGAGAAAGTTCAATCCAGGGAAGATGAGACTCCTCCTGTGTCCTCACCTCCCAACCGCGGGGGTCAGGTAGGGGCATCAGAAAGGGAAAACCATGCCCTCCCTGCAGGCTACGTTGGTATGTACTAGGCGCTAGCTCTGGGTTTTTTCGTTTTTTGTTTTAAGATTTTTATGTATTTATTTTTAGAGAAAGGGGAAGGAAGGGTGAAAGAGAGGGAGAGAAACATCAACGTGTAAGAGAAACACTGATCAGCTGCCTCTCGCACGCCCCCAACCAGAGACCTGGCCCACAGCCCAGGCGTGTGCCCTGACCGGGAATCAAACCCGTGACATTTCGGTTTGAGGGATGATGCCCAAGCCACTGAACCACATCGGTCAGGGCTAGGCTTCATTTCTTAGGAGACACTTGGTGCCTAACAACACATCACAGGTTTTTATGCCTCAGGTCGGAGGCCCCATGGGGCCAGTAGGGAGGGAAGGGAGAAGCCAGGGGACACCTCGATGACCTACCTTGGTAGCCACGTAGGGAACTGCCTGGGACTCGCCAATTGCCCCGGCCGGGCTGGAGATATTGATGACATTTCCCCTGCTCTTCCAAAAGTGGGGAAGGGCGAGCTGGGGAGACAGGAGGCAGAGTAAGTCACCGAAGGCCCTGGGTCTCCCCCAGCTCACGGCGGGCGACACATGCGGCATGTGCGGCAAGGGCCCTTGTCCCCGGCGTGTTCACTAGTTGATCTCCATGCCTCGTAGGGACGCCATCCAGGGCTCCAGGATGCACGCTCACTGCCTCCCCCGCAGGGTCTCTGGGTCTCAGCACTTAAGGGGCCTCTCCCTGTCTGAAAGGGATTTTTCCCTGTGTCTCTTCTACAGCCTCTCTGTCTCTCCCCACCCCTTTTCTGTCCCTAACCCCCTCTCTCTGGGTCTTTGTATGTTATTCAAACTCCTGTCCACATTAAGACAGGAAAACGCAACAAGTCTGCATTTTTTGCAAAAGTAGGAGGAAGCTCTTTTATCCATGGAGGGGGACACAGTTCCTCTGAGTTTTAGGGAGAGTTCTGTGGGCAGAATGTGGGGGGCCTTCAGGAAATGAACCCCCATATTCTGCCAAGTTCTCCCCTATACCTACCTGGCTACCTGGATGGAGGTCCCTAAACTAACCCTCCTCTCTCTCTGTCTCCCAGTTCTTTCACTATCCGTGACCTTGAAGAAATTCAAATTCCGTCCTCTATCCCTTGTTTGCTTTGGGTCGCAAGGCCTGTTTGTGCCACCAGAGGTTACCACGTGCCTGCCAGCTCCCCCAGGGGTTCTCAGAGTGGGAACAGAAATTGGCTCCCTCCCCGGTTCACCCCACCAGCTCTTTGAAACCCCTTTTACTCTCTCAGAAACTGCCTCTACACTGTTCTCGGTGCTGTATCTTCAAATACCCCGAGTGTTCCAACCTCAGGGCCTTTGCACCTGCTGTTCCCTCTGCCTGGAATGCTTCTCCTAAGGTAGCCAAGCAACTCACTGTTAGGGTGACCAATCACCCTGGCTTGGCCAGGGCGAAAGGGTTTCTGGGGACATGGGACATTGAGGCTACAGTTTCAGAGCTAAAGTGGGACAGTCCTGGGTAAACCTACTCTCTCAGCAACTTCAAATCCTGTTCAAATGTCACCTTCCCTGACCATCCTATTTATTTAAAACTGCAAACTGCCTCCCCCCAGGTCCCCAACTTGTTTCTCGATTCCTTGTCCCTGTGGCCCACATGCCCTCTGACATGCCATCTATTTATTTTATTTTTTACTACTTTTTAAAATCTTTTAGAGAGAGGAGAAGAGAGAGAGGAAGAGAGAGAGAGAAACATTGATGTGAGAGAGAGACACGAACTGGCTGCCTCCCACAGGAGCTGAAGGAGAACCGGACCCGCAACCCAGGCATGTGCCCTGACAGGGAATTGAACCGGGGAAACTTTCGGTTTGCAGGACAACACCCAATCAACTGAGCCACACCGGCCAGGGCGCCATAGATATTTTACGTGCCCATTTGCTAATTCTCTGCCTCTCCCGCCAGAACGCAAACATCCACAAGGGGACGGCTGAAATTCTTATTTTGTTAGGCCCAGACTAGGTGCTCAATAAAGACTAGGTTGCTTTGGAACAAGTGTATGGATTTACTGAGGATCCATTATGTGCCTGGGGTTCCTTTTCAGCATTACACGGATGAGCTCATTTAGGAACAGAAGGGTGACTGACATGCACAGGGTGTCACATGACACCAAACAAAAGCAGTATTTGCAGCCTCGCGGTGTGAGAGCAAATAACTTCTGACAACTCTAAGTGTTAAGAACTTCAGGATGTGGCGTGAGCGACAGAAGAATGTGGGTGGGCGTTGGGGGCGAGTGGAGCATAATCCTCCAACTTCCTCCTCAGGGGCCCGCACAGTCATGCCCTCCTTCCCTTCACTCAGTTCAGCCTTGAAACCCTCCCGGCCTCCAGCCTGGGGCTCCCTCAGCCCCCACCCCCGGACCTGCCCAGCCGTATCTCTCTCCTCAATCTCAATAACTTCCTCTACCCACTCCCTCTCCTCTCCCAGCCTGCCAAGGAACGTGAGGGGTAGAGGCGCAGTTCATTCCCCGCCCTCATGGCCACAGCTGCTGCCGAATAAATATTTGTCGGGCACGGCTCTCCCCACCCTGCTGTCCCCAACCCTCCCGCACATTCCTTGGCCGTGTCCTCCCTGCCCCCCCACCCCAAGGTCACCTAGTAGCTCCATCAAGGACCTGCTAGACTCTTACGGGCCTGACTGGCCCTCCCTCCCTCAGACAGCCAACCTGGGGAGACTGGCGCTGGCCTGACTCCACTGCATGTCGATGTTGGGGTTCCTGGGTCCTTCTCGCTCTCCGAACTGGGCCTGGGGAATCCCTCCGTTGCTGGTTTCCCACCAGCATCTCCTGAATCTCCCTCGGAGCCCGCTGTGGGAGCTCCCGCCCCGCCCCCCTTGGGCTCTCCATCTCAAGGTCTGGAGTGTAGAAACCACCTCACTGTTTCTTCCTAAAACCTGTCCCTCTTCCTGGTCCCCAGCCTTGGACATGGGGTCCCCTCCCGCCCTGCTTCTCAAGCCACAGACTGGGAGACCTGGGAGTCTTCCAGAGCCTCCTTGTGCCTTAGTCCCTCATTGGATCCATCACTTTCTCGCTCAAATATCTTCCATGGTTCCCTATGGCTCTTGAGATAAAGACCAGACACCTGGCGTGGCCCTCAAGGCCCCATGTGATCTGCCCCCCGACCCCTTCTTGTGCCACCGCCCCCTCACTGCTGTCCTCTCTGCCAGGAACACGTGCACTTCTGTGTCACCACATCAAGGACCCACTCGATTCTTGTTGGTGTGACTCTCCCTTCCCCCTCCCTCCCTTTAGACACTGGATCCAGAGAGCGCCCTCCACTACCCCTCTTATTAATGCTACTCATCTTTAAAAAAAAAAAAAAGAGGTTTTACTTATTTATTTTTAGAGAGAGGGGAAGTGAGGGAGAAAGAGGGAGAGAAAAATCAGTGTGTGGTTGCCTCTTGGACGCCCCCTACTGGAGACCTGGCCCAGTGCCCTGACTGGGAAGTGAACCCATGACCCTTTGGTTCCCAGGCGGGCACTCAATGCACTGAACCACACCAGCCACGGCTATGCTACTCATTTTTTGCTTCCTCCAGGAAGCCCACCTGCCCTGACCCCCAGAACAAGCCAGTCTCCCTGTCACACGCCTCGCAGAGCCACACCTATCTCCTTCCTAGCACAAGACAGACGCACCCCCATAAACTCACCTCTGCATTTATTTAACAATACCAGGCCGCCCCGTGACTATGAACTCCACAAGGGCAAAGACCACGCGGTGCAACCCCAGCACCTAGCACGCTGCCCGACGCCTACCCGGGTTTATTTACTGACTGAAGGGATAGGTCTGTAAGAACCAATCCCTCTCTGAGAGTCCACAGCAGACACTGCTGTGTTCAAACACCTTCTGTAGATCCCTCCTGCCCGTAAGATCTCACTCCCTTAACCGTAGAAAAGCCCCTCGTTCCCGCCTTGCCTTCTCTAGCCCGGGTGATCGCGGGCTTCGGCTCGTGTTGGAATCCCACAGAGAGGCTGAAGAGCCAGAGATTCTGAGGCAGGACGTCTAGGCTGGGGGCCCAAGACCCAGCCTTTCAAGAGCTTCCGAGGGGCGTTGGCGGGGATGCTGGCTGTAATGATGATGATGGTGATGAAGGTTAGGACGGTGGCGATGGCAAAGATGGCGGTGAAGATGACAATGACGATGGCGACAGTGACAGTGGTGATGGCAGCAGCTCACTCAGGCTGACGGGCTGACGGGCTTCCTAGCAACAGGCATAGTTTTAGGTGCTGGGACAGAGGCATGACCGAGGGGCAGAAGTCTCTGCCCCCCAGAAAACCAAATGTGACAGATGGACCTTGTCAGGAGCCCGGTGTGAGTAAGACATTTGGGAACAAAGGGCTAAATTCAAACAGGCCTCGGGTGTTGAATGACATTAAGGAATTACTGCCGATTTGGTGATGGCAGTTTGGTTATATGAACCAAAAGTCTTCACTTTTAACATAAAGTGGAATGTAGTTTTAAGATTTTATTTATTTATTTTTAGAGAGAGGGGAAGGGAAGGAGAAAGAGAGGGAGAGAAACATCAGTGTGCAAAAGATACAGCGGTTGTCTCTGGCACACCCCCAACTGGGGGCCTGGTCTGCCACCCAGGCACGTACTCTGACTGGGAATCGAACCTGTGACCTTTCAGTTTGCAGGTCAGGCACTCAGTCCACTGAGCCACACCAGCCAGGGCTGAATGTTGTTTTACATTAAAACATTTGGCTCTCCCTCACCTCTTGGCTGGGGGATAACTTGTGAGGTGCACTTTCTCTCTGGCTCCCAGAGTTACCCAGGGAGAGCGCCCCACTTGCCCCAGTGGTGATTTGCTCAGCAATGTCCCCATCGGTTGCCTTCCATGTCTACAAACTACCCCCACCTCCAGGACAGCAATTCCTGGTATCACCTCCCACATATCCTGCTCTGCCCTCAGCTAGGGGGCAGATGTGCTTCTGGGGGATCCCCAGTTAAATCAGGTACGGCCATGGGACTGTGACGATGTTAAGAATTCTAATAATCTGCCCTGGCTGGAGTGGCTCAGTGGATTGAGTGCCGGCCTGCGGCCTGCGAACCAAAGGGTTGCTGGTTCAATTCCCAGCCAGGGCACATGCCTGAGTTGTGGGCCAGGTTTCCAGGAGGGGGCGCTTGAGAGGCAACCACACATTGATGCTTCTCTCCCTCTCTTCCTCCCTCTCTTCCCCTCTCTCTAAAAATAAATCAATAAAATCTTAAAAAAAAAAAAAAGGAAAGAATTCTAATAATCTGAATAAGGTGTCCAGTTTAGCTAAGAGCACGGTGTCGGTGTGAACCTTACTATGATTGAATAAGAGATTGTTCTTGTTTTTAGGGAACACACTCCAAAGTACTGAGGGGTAAGTGAACGTCGTACCTGCAACTTACTCTCAAATAGACAGAAAAATCAAGCAAATGTGATAAAATATTAACAACAGAAGAGTCTGAGTATATGGGACTTCTCTGTACTATTCTGTCAATATTTTATAACACTCAAATTATTTCAGAATAAAAGTAAACATTCTCATCCATCGCTAATACTTACGAAGTTCCTACTGATGAAATTATATGCTGTCTGAGTAGGAGACTGCAAGAGGCAATGGGCGGAACAAGTTTAATGAAACGCTTATAATTGTTAAGCTGGAGATGGACATGGCGGTTCTCTTGTTCTTCAAATACACCCAAGGATTTCTGCCGCAGGGCCTTTGCACATTTTTTTCTTAATGAATGAAACACTCTGTGCCCTACTTCTCCACTTTTTCCCTCCCACTCAAGGTCCTGCTCAGATCTCCCCTTTCCCCTTCTACTTCCCCCGGGCTTCATTTGTCCGACACGTGTGTCAGAGACCTTGCACTGACTGAGGTAGATCAGTCACATGATCGACAGTAATAGCTTGCAGACAGCAAACTCTGTGCCAGGCATGTTCTAAGGGCCCCGTGGGCATTTCATCAACTCTCATTCAATCCTCCAAACCACCCTGGGAATTAGGTACCATGATTAGCCCTAGTTTACAGACAGTAAACTCGAGGCACAGACAAATTGAGTAACTTGCCCAAGGCTGCCTGCAGGAAGTGGCAGAGAACTTAGGCAAGCCAGCCTTAGGTGACCCTTTATTCCTGCCCACTCACAGGTAACAGAGTCAGGGAGCCAAGGGGGTGGGGGGTGCAGGGACTCTGGTACGGAGAACGCCAGGCCACATTTAGCAGACTGTCACCTTGCCCCACGTCCAGCGTATCAATTTTTCAAGGGAAACTAGAAATCCAGCTGTTATGTAAAATCACTCCCTTTTTAAATGCGGGAAACACACACACACACAGAGCTTTTTATGGGCTGTGCTGTACAGAAGGTTCACCGGTTGAGCAGGGAATTGCCCAACCGGGGACATCTGGGATCTCAGAGCAAACCCTGAAGACAACACCTGAGCTTTCCCAGCGCTGGTAACCCCTGGCTCGCTCCCTGGGCCTCTCCCATTTCTCCGTCTACCTTGCTTTTCTGAGCTCCCCCAGCAAGTCGATGAGCTCCGAAATGACATCCCCAGGCCTGGGCCATCACCCCAGACCCACAAGAATCCCACTCAACATGTCCCCCACCCCACCTGCTCCACCCCAGGGGTCCCCGTCCTATACTTACACAAATAACAAAACATCAAATTTCTTTCTTTCTCGAGTTCACCCCCATATCTAATCTATGAGGAAATCCTAACAACTCTACCTTCAGAATGGACCCAGAATTGGACCACTTCTCACCAGATCCACGGCTACCAGGCTGGTCGGATCCAACATCACCTCAGGCCTGGACCACTTACCAAGCCCCCTGCTTCTGTCTTCGCCCTAGCTGTTCCCCCACGCGGCCGCCAGAGGGCGCCAGTTTGCACCCACAACAGTTCATGTTCCCGCGTTCCGAACGCTCCGTGGGGCTCCCTGCTCACTCCGTGTCAAAGCAAAGTCCTCTCCGCGTTTATAAGGCCCCATACAATCTGGGTCCCATTGCCCGCTCTCTACCCTCACCTTGCGCCCTCTCCTCCGTGCTCGCCTTGCTTCAGTCGCACTGTCCTTCTCACTGCTCTCCTGCACCGCAAGCAGTCCCACCCCAGGGCCTTTGCACTGTCTGTTTCTCCATTGGACCCCTATTCCCACACACCTTCTTGGGGTATGACTCAAATATCGCCTCTCAGAGAAGACTTCTGACCACCCCACCCTGTCTAAAAGATCGCACAGCCCTGGCCGGGTGGCTCAGTTGGATGGAGTGTCGTCGCAGTACACCAAAAGGTCTTCAGTTCCATTCCCCATCAGGGGAGTTGCGGGGTGTGTGAGAGGCAAGTGGCTGATGTTTCTCTCTCTCTCTCTTCCTCTCTCCCTCCCGCTCTCTCTAAAAATAAATAAAATCTTTTTTAAAAATACAAAAAAATAAAATAGCACACAAGTACACATTTTAAAATAACCCCTCACCTGGTAAAGATCATACTGAATTATTTACAGGTGAAATATGATATCTGGGATTTACTTTAAAATAGTCCAGCCCTGGCTGGTGTGGCTCAGTGGATTGAGTGGCCAGCCTGTGAACCAAAGGGTCGCCGGTCGGATTCCCAGTCGGGGTACATGCCTGGGTAGCAGCTCAGGTCCCCAGCTGGGAGTGTGCGAGAGGCAACCACACACTGATGTTTCTCTCCTCTCTTTCTCCCTCCCTTCCCCTCTCTCTAAAAAGAAATCAATAAAATAAAACAAAATAGTCCAGGAAAAGAAAGTGAAGGGTCTCCAAGAAGCAAGAATGGCAGAATGCTGCTAACTGATGGCACTGGCCAATGATCAAGTGGGGTTCAGTATACAATTCACTCTACTTCTGCGTACACTTGCAAAGTGCCGTAATAAAAATAAAGAAAGTGCCAAATGAAAATAAAATAGCATTTGCCCTTACCCATCGTGCATTATCCCCTATCTTTCCTTCCCTTTTTTTGCCTAGCATTTATCACTCCCTGACAGCGTATTCTTACGTTTACTGGCCTGCCGTCTGTCCCCCCGCTAGAATATCAGCTCCCCAAGGGCAGGGGTGTCTGTCTGTCTGTCCCCTGCTGGATGCCCAGTGCTTACTGAGCACACTGCTGGTGTTAAATGAGTATTTGTTGAATGAATGAATTCAAAGATGCTGTGATAAAAAGAAACATACTGTTTACCGTAGAGAATGACTACGTGAATACTAAGTGCCACATAAGCAAGGATGGTCGGAAAAGGTCCTTGGGAGGAGGTGACGTGTGAAAAGAGAGGAGAAGCAAGGGGCATTACGGGAAGGTTCAGAGGAAGGGCGCGGGGGGAGAGGGAGATGCTCTTGGCTCCTGGTAGCTATCGGTGGGGCAGCAAAGCTGTGACCGCCTGTTACTGCCTCCCCGTTTCAACCCTCGCCCATGTTCTTAACATCTCGCCCCAGTAGCACCCACTCTGGAAGGTCCTGGAAGGTTTCCTAAGAAGGCAGAGCTGCGTACCCACCCAGGCAGCTTTTGCTGGATGCGGGGGTTTGTCCCATTTATTTTCTACAAAGAACAGAGTCCTTGGGGGTTAAGACTAAACCGAGGCACAGAAAACATTCCGCTCACAGGCAAAGCGGGTCTGACAATCTCACTGTCAGGAGGCCACCTGCTCTGGACAGCCGGGGCCCCAGCCTTCTCCTTGGTCAAGGTGTATGTCCCCAGTAGGTTCAGCTTCGGCAGCTGCCAGAAGCCCTGGGCGCAGGTCTCCTCGGGCCACTGTGGAGGTGGGTCTAAGGGTAGGGGTTGGAGAAGAGAAGAGAGAATGAGGGAGCAGCATGGACAGGAGAACCAGAGGGAAATGAGGATGGTGGAGGAGGGTGGGGGACCCAGGAGGGGCTGGCAGGCAGGAGGGTCGGGGGTGGTGAAAAGGAAGGGAGGTCGCCCAGCAATTAATAACGAAAGCAGTGTCAGGGGTCAGAAGGACTGGGCTCGAACCTCGGTCTTGCCACTTCCTGGCTGTGTGTTTTTGGGCAAGTCGCTTTGCCTCTCTGTGCCTCAGTCTCCTCATCTGCAGACCACCAATAACCCTTCTTGAGCTTAGAAGTGTCACAGTCAATATTTATGGCGGACACTTGCTACCATAGTATGTTTGTTAAATACGGTTGACCCTGGAACAACACACAGGTTTGAACTGCATGGGTCCACGTATATGAAGATTTTTTTTTTCCGTAAACATACAGTCACCCCTCTGTATCCAGGGTTTGTATCGATAGATTCAACCAACTGCCAATCAAAAACAATAACATCTTTTTTTTCCCAATTACAGTTTACATTCAATATTATTTTGTATTCGTCCCAGGTGCACAGTATTGAAGAACCGCGGCGGGGGCGGGGGGGCCCTTCGCGGATGCAGAGGGCTGGTGGTATGCACGGTTCTACTCCATTTTATGTAAGGGACTTGAGTGACCAAGGATTTTGGTATCCGAATGGGTCCTGGAACCAATACCCCACAGATACCGAGGGACTGAAATAAAGTTTGGGGCAATCGAAAGTTACAGGTGGATTTTCAACTGGGCGGGGGTCAGTACCTCTAACCTTGCATTGTTCAGAGCTCAGTGATAAACAGAAGGAACTAGGGGTCTGGTTAGAGGGGAAGAAAAATCAACATTCATAAGAGAAGGAGCTGGAAAGACAGGAGAGAGAGAACGACGGGACGCCCTCATCGCCGCTGGGCAGGCTAGTCGGTACATACAGTCAATTCTCATTTTTCGAGCCCGTTATGATCTGTGAAGTCACCGTGAAGATTCAACTAGTGAGTACTGACCCACGGCTCCTGGGGAAAGTGTGTACATATAATATTACATAATAATATGAACCTGCTATGGACTAAATGTTTGTTCCCTCAAAGAGTCCACGTGTCGCCCTGGCTGGGTGGCTCAGTTGGTCGGAGCATCGTCCCATACACCAAAACGTTTTGAGTTCTATTGTGGGTCAGGGTACATACCTAGGCTGTGGGTTCAATCCCCAGTCTGGGCGTGGATGCGGGGCAACTGACAGAATGAACGTATCTTTGGGTGAGGAAAAAAAATTTTTTTAAACATTTTATTTATTTATTTTTAGAGAAGGCAAGGGAGGGAGAGAGGGAAACGTCAGTGTGTTGTTGCCTCGCGCGCGCCCCCTACTGGGGACCTGGCCCGCAATCCAGGCATGTGCCCTGACTGGGAATCAAACCAGCGACCCTTTGGTTCACAGTCTGGCCACCCAATCCACTGAGCTCCACCAGCCGGGGCTAAAAATTTCTTTAAAAAATTAAAAAACAAAACTCATGCATTGAAATCTAACCTTTAAGGCGATGGTGTTTGGAGGTGGGATCTTTGGGAGATGATTAGGTCATAAGGGTGGAGCCCTCGTGAATGAGATTCGTGCCCTTAGAAAAGACACCCCAGGGCTCTCCCTCACCCCCTCCACCATGTGAGAGCGTGATAAGAAGCTGGCCCTCACCACACACCAAATCTGCCAGCACCTTGATCTTGAACTTCCTAGGCTTCAGAACCGGGTGATAAATGTTTGCTACTTAAGCCACCCAGCCGATGGTATTTCTGTTATAGCAACCTGAATGAACTGAGACGGTGCCTGTATGTGTGCATATAAATATATGTACATACATATACGTATATGGATATCTAACATAGACCATAATCTTAAATCCTAAAAAGAACTCGCTCTGGTAAACTCTATTTTATTGATTTTGCAAGTAGGTCAATTGTCTGAGGCCACCCATGGACAGGTGCCCGCCTCGTGATTCAAACCCGTTCAGCTGGCCCCAGAGCGGGAGTTCTCCACTGTGCTGCCCCCTCCTGTCTCCATCCTCTGGGCATCTCCCTGCTTGAGAAGTAAAACCAGGGCAAAGCATCCTCTTGCTCAACCTCAGCTGGGAACACGTACTACAGACAACTCAAGTTTTTGCCACCCTGCGCAAGTCTGCAAAACCCAGACACGCGCAACAGGTACTACTGATCCTGGGGTTACAAAAACTATTTTTTGCACGCGGGAATTCACAAATACAAAATCGTAGAATAATGAGGATTGCCTGTATCTGTCTTTTCTTGTCTATTTCCTTACTCTGGAAGGCGAATCCCATCACTGCTAAATCCCTAGTCCCTGGGACGGAATTTGGGACACAGTGGGGGCCCAATAAAAACCTGTTAAATATTCAAAAGATACAAAGAGAAAGAACGAACTGATAATCCTACATTGTTTAATCCTCAAGACAACAAACCCAGAGAGGGTGAGCCACTTCCTCAAGCCGCTTCCACAGCCTTGCTGTGTGACCTTGGTGCAAACAGTCCACCTCTCTGAGCCTTGGTTTGCAAGCACGAGGCATTCTTACAAAGGGCAGTCATGAAACTGATGGCAATTTCCCTTTGACGCCACCACACTAAGCCCTGTACGCCACACGCCATGAGTACGTCTCCACAGACCTCAGCAATCGAAAGGCCATCAGCCTCACCTAGAAGTTCTGGTCACCCAGAAGAGGCTAACTAGTCTACCTTGTTCAATACTCACAACAAACCTACAGTGAAGACTGTCATCGTCCTCGTTCCCATTTTAGAAATAAAGAAACTGAGGTCTGGCGAGGGGGGCCCACACCGCTGGCATGGAACGGAGCCAGACGGAAGCCCAGGCATGGGGGGATTCCACAGTTGTCCTGTTCCATCCGAGAGGACAGAGAGGAGGGTGGGGGAATCGGGGGCAGAGAAAAGGGGAAACTGGGGTTCAAGAGGAAGGGGCGGGAAGCCAGGAGGTCGGCTGACAGGGGTGGAGAATGGTCCTCTGGCCGGCGTTGATGACCACACAGCCCAGGCGGTCAAAATGGCAGACAGTCTCAGAAATGAGGATCTGAGAAGAAAGCTGTCTTGTGAGTGAGGAGGGTTGGTAGCCAGGGCTCCCAAAAGGAAGGCAGGGAGGGGGAAGCCGGAACCACAGCTGAGGGGGCAGGAGCTAGAGGAAGTGGGGGACACCCCCAAGTCACCAGGCGTGGCAGAAGAGGAGACAGGAAGCCAGGGGTGCTCAGAGCCCAGAGGTCACACTTGCAGTCATGACCGAGGCCCGTGAGGGCAGATAACGGAGAGATATTGACTAAAGTGAAGGGACACAAACCCTGACACAGGAGGGGGAAAACTCTTACAGAAAAGGACTCACTCACCGCGAGGGACTCATTTGCTCCATTTACGTGACAGGCGTGATACGAATCTTGAAGAAGTGGGGGAGATAAAAGAGAACCTACCAGGAGACCCTGGCCCCGCCAGCAGAATCGGGGAGAGTCTTGCAGGGTGGGTAAGGACACGGAGCTGAAACCTTTGGGGCCTGAACAATTCAGGCAGGAGAAGAGGGAAAGGTAGAGGGAACAGCATGTGCGAAAGCTTGGACGAGAACAAAACTGGAAAGAAACCGGATAGAGGGAGTGGGGACAGAAAACACGCTCGTCCTCACATCTTCCCCCCGAATCACGTCACAGGGGAGAAAGACAGTTCCAGAAGGCTCCGGCTCCAGGGCTTGGCACCCCAACTCTACAAGGAGAGGAGGGTTAGGGGCCTGGACTCCTGGGTCTGGGGGAGGAGGGGCTGGGTGCCTGGGTTGCTGGCTCTAAGGGAACAGGGCTTGGGAGACCCCCCCTCACCGTCTCTGTCACAGATAAGCACTTGGGCCCCGCTTTCCACTGAGAATAGAACAGGTTACCCCAGCAGAGACCCTGATTGATGCCTCTACTGCCCTCTGGTGGCCAACTGGAGTGGCGCCTAACGTCCACCTCGACTCCCCTCTTGACCCCAGTCTCATGATGACCTCCTAGGACAAAGGGCAGAGCCCCTGACACATATGCTCCTTAGTTGCTCCAAGTACCTGCTGGGGTTCCTGAGACCCCCCTCGCTGGCTTTCGGAGTAAACTCTAAAATCCGCAAGAGATATACTCCCAAACCATTCGTTTTGCAGCTTTAACTGAGACCCAAAGAAAGGGGGAAAGGGCGTCTGACACCTGCCAGGAATTTAGGTTTCAGGATATCGCTCCCATTCCTTCATTAGCGTTGTGAATTGGATTTTATAGGATAAGAACCGCCTCTTGGTTAGTACTGCAAACTGGATTTTATAAGATAAGAACCGCCTCTTGGTTAGCATTGCAAACTGGATTTTGTAAGATAAGACCTCCTTTCCACACTCATTAGACCCCGAAGGTCGCAATATTCTACCAGCCAAGGCCCCCTCTCCGAAGGCTCGCAGGATTCCGGCTCCGCCGCCGCGCTGCTCCCGGTCACGATGGTCATCTCCCCGGCATAGCGCGATCCCGTGGCCATCCCGCGTCAGTCAGTCTGTCTCTCCCTCTGTCACTCCGCGGCTCTTCCTACCTCCGAAGTCGGGCGAGGCTGTGGGCTGGAACCTGGGAGCCCGGCCTTAGCGGGCGTTGCCATTTAGTCCAGATGCCTGGAAGTTGGGCTCCGGCCCCCTCCTCCTTCAAACTCAGTAGTCCAGCCCACCCCACCTTGCTCAGACCTACAAGTCCGAGGTCTCTGCCCCTTCTTCCCTGGGGACCCAGGATTCCAGACTCCAGCTCTGCCCTTCAGCGTCCCCAGTGTCACACCCCAAACAAACAGAGAGAGCTATTGACTAAAAGTTCAACGTTTTAATCCGAATTTGGACAAGTGCTGGGAAAACCCAAACTTTGGCCCATAGAAACCCCTCCCCGTGTAGGCCAAGGACGAAGGCCCGGTCACGCCCTCGGGTGCCCTGAGCTGCTGCAGATCTCCGGGCCGCACCTCCAGGCCACACCCTCGTGTTCCAATTGGCTGCCGCATTTGAGCGGGTCAGAAGCTGGACTGCAACAGGGTGACTCGCAATGGCCACGCCCCCTCTCCTTGGGTCGGGGAGAGAGGGGCGGTCCCGGAATCCCACGCGGGCTCCCAGGAAGCCGGGCCTATGCCGCGCCCACTACCACGGCGGGGGGTCCCGGTGGGGCGGGAATTGGCCGCAGGAGGCGATCTGGGGGGCGAGGTCACCTGGGGCTCGGGGTTTGACGGAGGCGGCGGTACCGAGGGAAGAGGTTCTCCCCCAGAGTCCAAATTTCCACCTGGAGAGAACGAGAGGGGAATGCAAATGGCAAACTTTGGAGTCTGGGATTCCGGATCCCCAGGCCTTTCCTCGCTCGGACCCAAGACTCCGGTCCCCGCCTCTCTCCTCCTTCAGACCCGGGAGTCCAGATCCCTCGATACCCTACTCCCCTAGACCCAGGAGTCCTGGACCCCAACCGTCTCCTGCCTGGGATCTAGAACTCAAACCCTGCCTAGCTTTTTCCTCATCAAGACAAAGGATTCCCACGGGTCCTCAGGTCCCTCCCCAGCAGGGACTAGGTCGTCCCCTAAAACCCAGGAGCCCGCCCTAGGTCCCCAGCCCCCCCTCACCTGTCATCATTCTGTGCCACTGCGACGCCTCAGCAGCCAGAGCTTGAGAGAGACTGAGGACTCGCTCCCGATGACCTTCTGATGTCGGTAAATAAGGGGCGTTGTTCCTGGGACTAGAAAAAAGATTTGGGGGAGAGGTACAATTAATCAGTACAGTGATGACCCCAGTGCCTCAAGTGTCCTTCTGTAAGTTGCAATCCCTAGCACGTGTCTCTGAGGGCCATCAGACGTGGCGGGGTCTGCATAGAAAGCCCACACACACAATGGGATTTGTAGTCCATTCACCACTAAATTACATCCCATTTCCAGATGGACGGGCAGAATTGTTTGATATCCACCCAGGGCTGCATTTCGGGGGACTGCGGTTCTCACTGGGGTTCTAGGGCTTCCTGATGCCCCCAAAACTCAAGGATCTCTAAGAGGCTCTGCAATCTGCAGTTCTCAGGAGACGTTAATAACAACGCTGTCCCGCCCCCTTCGGGAGATTGATTTCTTGCTTCTGGGGGGGCAGATTTCCTTACCTGCTCCAGGAGCCGGAGCTCCTGAGCCATTTCTGGGCTCCCGAGTGTCCTAGGACGGGCTGCAAAGGAAACGGGACATTAGTATTCCTCGCTGGGAAGCCCCCAAGCTCTCACTGTGAGGGCAAAATGAAGGAGGCTCAGATAGGTGATGAAACTGCCCCCCCAGAGACACTGACAATGCTTAACTTTGCATGCAAAGAGCCCTTCTTCTCCGCAGGACTTAGATCTAAGATTCACAGAGGAACGCCCCCCCGCCCCGCCTTGTTTATCTATGACAAAGCCAGAAACAGGCCCTTTGAATCACTCTTTACCTCATAAACAATTAGCTGAACTGTCGGTCCCCCGCCCCCGAAACTAGCTAGACACAGAGATAAACGCTTGGTGCTCTGCAGACTGAGACGCCCCCTGATTACAAAAACAAGCCTGCACCTAAAGCCACCCCACCTGTGACTTGTCTAGTTCCTCCCTGGGACAGTAAGATGAAACCTGCCTGCCCAGGCACTCAGATGTTTGGATCTGGAGCTCCTGCTCCCTGCAATAGCATGAATAAAATCCATTTCCGGACTTGTTCCCCCACCCCCCCTTGACAACACAGAGTAACTGAAAAGAAAAATTGGGCTTCCAATCCAGACCCATGACCCCTGGTGAGGTGAGGATCGTTGTATCTGCGCCACCCCGCACCCCCCTCCCCAACCTCCCAGGCCCCCACTGAGACGGGGACCAGGATGCTAACTACTTTGGCACAGGGACAAGTTAGGGTGATACTGGGAAGCCGGACCTGGGTAAGAAGGTAGGGAACATCCCCATTTTATAGAGCAGGAAACTGAGGCTCACACTAGGAGTAGAGGACCCACTGCCACCCCACTGCCCCACCTCTGCTTCCCTCACCCTTTGATCCACATCAGGCTGGTGTCCGGCTGGGGACAGGGTCCTCCCCAGAGTGAGAAGCCGCGGAGAAGCTGGGCGAGGGAGAGGCCGTCCACACTCCTGGTTTCTACGTATCCTTTCCATCTGCTCCTGAGCACTCATCCGGGGCCGGGCCAGGGGGGCCTGGAGAGATGAGACACCCTTCAAGGCCCCGACCTTGGCCTCTGTTTTGTCCCTTCCCGGAAACGCTGAACCTCCAGACTTACCTTTCCAGTAAGTTCCCACGAGGTCTCCAAGGGCCCTTTTTACGCCTGGAGCTGATGCTGTCCCTCCACTGCTCAAACCCTCCGAGGGCCCCCAAGCACCCTCAGGACCAATGCCTTTGAGACCCGGTGAGGGCTGATCCCTGCCCACCTCTCTGGCCTCAACTCTGTCAGCTGTCCTATTTGAACCGGAAAACCCCACACTTCCCTGGACCTATCAGGCTTCTTCACGCTAGTAGACAGGACTCTGGGATGCTTATTGTGAAAAATAAAAACAAAAACAAAAACAAAAACAGCCTTGGCTGGTGTGGCTCAATGGATTGAGTGCCGGCCTGCAAACCAAAAGGTCTCTGGTTCGATTCCCAGTCGGGACACATGCCTGGGTCGCAGGCCAGGTCCCCACTTGGGGGCGTGCGAGCAGCAACTGATTGATGTTTCTCTCGCACACTGATGTTTCTCTCCCCCTCTCCCTGCCTTCCCTTCTCTCTAAAATTAAATAAAATCCTAAAAGAGAAACCACACGCACAACTCTGAATCAGCTTTGAAAACAACAGGAGGAATGGGATTTAGTGAGTAACTACATCGTCAGGGGGATCAGCCTGGGTCGGCCGGCCAGAGGACCTGATATGCCCTGTCTTGTCCTCAAAACCAGAGGAAAGGCGCACGCAGAGCAAAGGCCATGTTGCAAGCGGAGCTGTGTGGCCACAACCCAAGAAACTACCAGGAGCTGAGAGAGAGGCCCGGAACTCATCCGTTCCTAGTGCCCTCAGGAGGATTAAGGGGACAGAGATCAAGCAAAGAAGAAACGGTTCAGCAAAACAAGAAGCCAGACCTTGAAGGTCTGGGAAATTCTTGGCCTAACCATACGGCAAGAGATGATAAATCATGTGCTTTCTTTTTTCTTTTCTTTTTTTAAAGATTTTATTTAGTTCTATTTAGGGAGGGGAAGGGAGGGACAAAGAGAGGAAGAGAAACATCAATGTGTGGTTGCCTCTCGAGGGCCCCCTATGGGGCACCTGGCCCACAACCGAGGCATGCGCCCTAGGCCAGGAATCCCGCCAGCGACCGTTTGATTACTGAGCCCCACCAGCCAGGGCTACTGATAAAGCATGTTCTGGAGAGAGCGCCAAGGGTGTGGCTGGGCAACCCGTTGGCTAAGAGATGAGGCGTGTGACGCGTGGATGCAGGAAATGGTCTCAGCAGACGCGTTGCCAAGTTGAACTGAAGGGAGCAAAGATGGGACTCAGGGAAGTAGGCCTGGGACGCTACAGGGGGGACTCCGGCTGATGGAGCTATCCGGCTGAAGACACGCATTATCCTTCTGGAAAGGCGGCAATTTGGACGCGGACGTGCACACAGAGAGAAAGCACGTTAACAACTGCAGTTATGCGGCCACGAGCCAAAGCACGAAGCCTTGAGCGGGTCCTTCCCCAGCGCCTGCAGCAAAGGAAAGGCCCTGAGGCCACCGTGATTTCAGACTTCTAGCCTACAGAACTAAGTCAATAAATGTGGTGTTTAAAGAAAAAGAAAAAAGAAAAAGGCAGATGGTAGAGAACTCCTCACTGCAGCCTCCAACTAGAAACTTCTAAGGAAACAGCTTGCATCCATCTATTTCTTATTGTAGGGCCACTCACTGCAGTTCCTTCTGTTTTATTCTGATTTGGCCAATCTTGAGTCACATGCCACCTGTTATACAAGGGGGGAAACCCCCCAAAAAACAGAATTATCTTCTGGAGGGCGGGCCCCTTGTAGTACAGGCTTCCCCCACTAGGTGAGTGTTCTAGGAACCCATCCGCATCGGTGGACCAGCTGGCGTTGTGAGAGGCTGCATTCAGCTTCCGCGATTTTTTTTTTGAAGAATTTTTCTTTCAACGAGTTTGCCCATTTCCTGATGGGCGATTTATAAGCTCACCTGCCCCCACCCGTCTGAGTTTTTAAAAAATGGCATGACCCCCATGCCCCACCCTTCCTGTTCCCCCTATCTTGCTGGAGCACCTCCTTTTGTTTCCTTGGATGACAAAAAAAGCCTTCAAAAGGAAGCATTTTGCTGGTGTGAAAGAGGAGAAGCAAAAAACAGCATACGCACGAAAAGGCATCAAGAGTTCAAAACCTGTTTCAAGCAGTGGAAAAACTTCTCGATAGGTGTATTGCCTCAAATTGAGAGTACTTTGAAGGTGACTGAAGTTTAAACGTGTAGGAATAAATACACGATTTTTCATAAGTGAATTCCAGGGCATTTCGGGTCCCCTCTCGTATACACGATGTTATACACAGTCCCCTGTATGTTGGCCCTTTGTCATTTAGTTCTTCATAGTGGGTCAGACTATCGGCCCCAAAGCCCGCCAGGGCCAAATTCAAGCTTTTACACATTCATGTGTTTCCAATATAGCAGCCCAAAGAGGCAGATAATTTTAGCCATTTCGAGCCTTCTTGCTTCGAATATTCCACGAAGCTGTACACAGCATCTCCTTGTCATAGGTAAGGTGAACCTGTAGCTAAAAGACCCCAAGCAGCTGCTGTCCTTAGACAGCGACTCTGTCCCAGAGACTCCCTGCTGTGCTGAGCCCCGTCACCTAGCCCCTTAAGCCCCGTTCTCAGATCTCCCTTCCCCTACTCCGTGGAAAATAAAACTCGCGCACTACTGCCACCACATGGTCATACCTTTTTCCTTGATCAGTTCTGAAATGCCTACACCTGCCGTGGCAGCGGGGAGCTGCGCGGTTGGGGTGAGGAAGAAGCAATTCCCGAAGCAACCCCAATAATCCATGTCCACTGTGCACAACACTGAGGATACCGAAGTTCCCCTCTTCCTAGGAAATGACTGACTGATTCCTTTGTAATCACGACAATAAGTAAGCGCCAGAAATTCTCTTAAATCTCTTTGAACAGGCCCTCGCAGCTGGCACCCAACGGTGCTTCTCTGAAAGCCAGCCAGCCAATCAGTGGTGGCCCCGTGTTTCTGAAAATCAGCCAATCAGCAACAAACACAAAGTTTCCCCAGCTTAAGGGCAACCAACCCCTAAGCACTCCTGGTGCGACAGTCCACCAGTTTCGGAACTCAACGTTGTAGGACCACCCCTCTGCTTTTTTCCAAACGACCGTATCTTATAAGAACAGATCTATCGAACTTCGGCAAGCAATAAATTCAGCGTTGCTTTCGGTACAGAGCAGCGGCCACTTTGCCAATCACCTCCATGTTTTTGCATACATGGCCTGGTCCCTCTGTTGGGCATGCTCTTTTCTGCATGGCCAAACCTTTTTCATCCACCCAGACTCTGCTTACCTACCCTTTAGAAGGCTTCCTAACGCCCTGGCCAGGTGACTTAAGTTGGAGCGTCCTCGGGTACACCAAAACAGTTGCCGGTTCGATCCCTAGCCATGGCACATGCCTAGGTTGCGGGTTCCATGCCCCGTCAGGGTGTGAACTGGACGCAACTTGCGGATGTTTCTCTTTCACATCAATGTTGGTAAGTCCGCCTCTCTCTCTCTCTCTCTCTCTCTCTCTCTCTCTCTCTCTCTCAAATCAATAAACATATTCTCGGGTGAGGATTTTAAATTAAAGGGCTTCCTAAAGCATGAGGATTGCATTCGTGCCTCTTCCCCACCAGGCGTGAGCATCAAGTCTAATTCGTGGCTGGACCCCCAACACCTTCCACACGGCCCACCGCTAAAAGGCCTCAGGAGGTAGATGTCGAGCAAATAAGGGAACTGGGGGGTTTTCCTTGCAGCGGCTGCACCTCAAAGCTTAGGGGGAAGAAGACAGGTGGCAGCTCCCTGGCCTTCATGACACCCTACTTGGATTGGTCACCTGCTGATGTCTTAGTGGGCATCAGAATTGGCCTGCCATGTCTATAAGCCGTATCTGCAGGAATGCTTTGCCAGCTGCAGGATGGGGGTGGCCACAGAACTTAGGGGTTGTGATGCAAAAGTTCACTACCCAGCAAACTCAGGTCTCAAAGGCAGGTCCTCGAACACAGGGACTGTCTGGGGACCCAGCTCTGCGGGGTCTGGCACACAAGAAGGGTGCCTGAATTAAACAATCCTCCAGCTGGCGGATGGGGTACTTGAAGCCAGAGCTCCGGGCTCCCAAGAGACCGTGTGCAGCTGTAGGGCTGCTCCCTGCCCAAGGTCTGTGCCTCCCACTGAGCAAACCGTGTTCTGCCCAAGCAGAAGGGGTGCATGTCTCTAATCCACAAAAAGGCATCCCGTAGGCTAGCAGAGGCCGTGGCTTCCTGAAGCCTCACATCAACCTGGATGTTGGCACCAGCTCTCTCCCCACCTCTCTGCTTGATAGGTTCTAACTCATCCCTCCAGCTTTCCGGATTCCAGGAAACCATGGCCAGCAAGCCACGATGTCTGGGAGCTGTCCTCCAGGACTCCCCAACGCCTCGTGCTTCCGCCTTCACAGCACACGCCTCCCTCTGTGCTGATGGCGTTTATGTCCGAAGCTCCTCAAAGCCTGGGACTTGGCCTAATTCAGCTCAGGAACCATAGTGCCCAGGCCAAACCCTGTAGAGAGGGGGCCAGGGACCACACAGCACCGATGGGAATAACCGCAAAGGCGAAGTTCGGAATGAATGAACACTCACACCTGAGCTCCTGGCCTTCCCTCCGCCCCACTCGGCCCCATCTCCTGTCCGGTAGCTCCACTCTCCCAGACACCCAGGCCAACAGCCTCACGGTCATTCTTGACTCCTCAGACCCCACCTCTAATCTGCCAAGGACGCTTGGGGGCTCCACCTTCAAAGTCAGTTCCCCAAAATCTCCTGTCTGCAATTCAAAAGAAAAAAGAAAAAAGGTAGGAAGGAAGGAAGGAAGGAAGGAAGGAAGGAAGGAAGGAAGGAAGGAAGAAAAAAGAAAAAAATCTGAACACTGACATTTGTTTTCTTAAACTGGCGCCAGTGTCCGCCCGGTGGTCACGATGTAGGCATCAACTGAGGCTGCGCACACCCTCTGTCACCCAGGCTGCTGTGTCCACTGCTCTTTTCTTGTCTTTTTGGTTATCTGTGACATCTGATATCAATGTTCTCTGAAGATGTCAGAAAGAGCCAAAGTTAGCCCCGAAGACCGCGCACAGAAGTAACAGAACCATCTGGAGCTCAGTCCCTGGAGCTCAGAGAGTAGAATCACTTCAGGGACAGGACAGTGGACACCTGCTGTGACATCTCAATGAATATGACCCATGAGATACCCCCCTCCATCTGTGATGTGATATAAAAAGAAAGACGCTATGAACATTTTACAGGGACAGTGATGACCAGGAACTGATGACAAGTAGAGGAGCTCTGTATGGGGCAAAACATGGAAACCTGGATCACGGGTTGACAAGGACATAGCTGGAAGGCCAGATGGCTTTTGGTCATGAAACCAGCTGCAGCATCCAACAAAGACCTGGATGGACACCAACCACAAGCATTGACAGGCAACGCAGAAGAAGCAAGTGGCATAAAATATTTGATGATCTGGCCCTGGCCGGGTGGTTCAGTTGGTTGGAGCATTGTCCCATACACCAAAAGGTCACAAGTTGCATCCCCAGTCGGGGCACATGCCTAGGTTTGTGGGTTCAATCCCTGGTGGAGGTGCGAATGGGCATATGGAGGCAACTGATCAATGTCTCTCTCTCACGTCAATGTTTCTCTCTCTCCCTCTCTCTCTCTCTTCCTCTCTCTCTAAAATCAGTGAACAGCCCTGGCTGGTGTGACTCAGTGGATTGAGTGCCAGGCCGGGAACGAAAAAGTCGCTGGTTTGATTCCCGATCAGGGCACAAGCCTGGGTTGTGGGCCAGGTCCCCAGTAGGGGGCGTGCGAGAGGCAACCTGCCAATATATCTCTTGCACATCAGTGTTTCTCTCCCTATCTTTCTGCCTCCGTTTCTCTAAAAATAAATAAATAAAAATCTTTAAAATCAATAAACATATCCTCGGGTGAGGATTAGAAAAATATATATATTTGATGATCTGGGGTTCCAGAGCACCTGCAGACCATAAATTACACTGGCGAGTTTGCTCACACCACAGCTGATGAAAAGTGAGTTCTAAAAACACGTATTATGGATAAAACAGCTCCATTGCAACGCCGTCCTCCTCTGAAAATGTCGCCAACAGCAGTGAGAGAAGACAAGGGCAGATGTGAAGGACGCCAGGCTCAGATGGTCTGTCAGTCCAGAGGCACAAGCACACACACGACAGAGTCTGGGACACATCTGCAACTTTCCTAGGCATTACGATGCAAACAAGAAATCGTGGGGCCCAGAAAAATCTCTTTGGACAAGTTCGGTAATCACCTGTGATCGGCAGCATGGGACCACTGCAGACAAGCTAGACTGGAAGAGAACCATCATGTCTGGGTTCCTGAAAAAATGCTCTGGAAATCTTCCTGAAGGTCTTGTGAAGGGTGGCATTTGGGGGGCATTTGCTGTCTGCTTCGTGTGGTCTCTACACACAGTTCTAACCATGTAAGTTTACATGCCACGGAAAGCAAGGATCGCCACCACCAACTTCTCTTTTTAGCTGTGTTCTGGCTGCGGTATCTCAGGAAGCCCAGGACCCAAGACTTCTCAGAGATACCAATTGGCAGCTGTTTGTACTGGGACGGAGGTTGCTAAATCCTCAGGAACAAACGCAAGCACAGGCAAGGCTCTAAAGAGGTTCGAAAATGATTCTGTAGCCCTGGCCCAGTAGCTCAATTGGTTAGAGCATTGTCTGGATACATCAAGGTTGTGGGTTCGATCCCCGGTCAGGGCACATACAAGAAGCAACCAGTGAATGCCCAAATATATGGGTCAACAAATAGATGTTTCCCTCTCTTTCTTTCTCCTGCTCTCTATAATCGGT